>BRDA01005265.1:80763-95609 GCA_036984385.1 Crenuchus spilurus
TATTTCCATTACTGTGAAGAATGTCAAATATAAACATATTCTGGTTTGCACAGTGTTGATAAGGTTGTATTTTACCTTTATACTTTTCCTCTCCTCCGAGTCCTCGGTGGTGAGGTAGGCGTATTCTCCGTCTGTTCCCTCCACGCTGATGAAGCAGTTAGTGGTGTGGCCGATTCCACTGGGCAGCACACGTTCCCTCAGCATTGCATTAATGACCGTACTCTTCCCATTACTCGTCCTGAGGAACAATACATCACCTGATTGATGCCAGTGTCCTAGACATGCTCAGTGGGGGACAAATCGGGGCCACTATTGACTGTGGTCAAGCATTGTCTTGTTGGAATATAGCATCAGTAATGTAATGTGTTTTAATTAAAGTTTGTAATTAAAGTTTTCCTTCATTAACGTGCTCAGAATAAACTCGTTCTCGCTGTTGCTTTTGGCAGCAAACCCAGGCAAGGTAAACATGTTAATGACCTCTCCTGTTCCTCTGAGCCGTTTACAAACCGAAAACCCTCAGTCTAAACAGATCAGTCATCGCTGGGCTGTGCCACTCTACCTGCCAAAGAAGGCCACCTTCATGTGTCTTCGAGCCAGAACCTCTTTAATAGCCACCAGTTTCCTGGAGCAGGCCTGAATCTCCACACACTGCTCTTCTTCTGCCACATTCTCCAGATCCACACTTCTATATGTATCTGAAAACACACACACACACACACACTACTATTTAAAATATGGGGACCAGATTTTGGAACTACAAACCGGGGACATTACCAGTTTCTGGTCAATCTTTCAATTAAATCTACCTCCCAAGTACCTGGTACTACAACTCCTGTAACCCCATCTCGGTATAACCTTTTGTCCCAAAAAGACATGTACGATGATGTCGTGTGCAGTTTCTAGCTTCTGCTGGAGTTTTACACAGCAGTGTTTTTTAAAACTAGGTGAGCATGTAGTAGAAATGGTCGGTAAACAGCAGCAGAAATGCCGTCTCTTGGCGAATACAGTGCCAGACATACTATATACCCTTCTGCTTCTCTGACATGACTTTCTTAAGACCCACTTTTGGTGGAATGTGTCTGGATGGCACTGTTTTGCCTAACTTTCCATTCTGATTTTTCTTAAAATGTATCTCAGTGGTTCTTTGTGATGAAACGCAGAGAGGAATTTTCCTTACAGGGATCAATAAAAAAGAACATCATTTAGGGACAAGTATGTCATACGGTACAATAACATAAGATTATATTACAATATTATATTATTAACATAAGTAGAGATTTAACCAAACTGAAAAGCTCAATATTTTGTAATGTTTGTCCGACCTAGCAACAGTTGCTATGAGAGAATGCATTTGGCATCAAGCAGACAATCACAGTCAGTCATGGTAACGAACCTTCCACAAACTCCGATCCTTCTTTAACGAACTCCAGCAGCTGATCAAAGACGGCGCTGATTGACCTCTTCGCCACCACGAAATGCTGCAAGGGTGAAGTACCCTCCTCTGCCATGTTTACTGCATAAAATACAGAAGCACACACACACAAAACTCCTGCATACCTTGCAAATCACCATCATTTGCTTGTTTTTATCTCTTCACTAGTTTCATTTCCAACCTGTTGTCTAGCACCTGCTTCAGTAAGTCATCCAATTAGAGCAGAGCTTTTTAAATATTCATGAGCTCACCATAAAAGCTCACCATAAAAGGCAAATGGGCTTATTTTGGGAAGTAGGGTTTTTAACAGATGTGTTAAATCTGATGCATCTGGCCATTTTTCACCCCGACCCTATGTAGACATCAGAGAAAATAAAGTTGCATGAACATTTCATGCAATCAGATTGCACCTCCATAACTGTTAATGATAAGTATAGTAAAGGTTACTTACCTACACTTCCAAAAGAGCAAGACCAGACTTCTGTCTCCAGTGAGTTAGTGTTTCTCCAGTGTGTTCAAATGGTAGTGCTGTAGAACATTCTTCTGCTGTCTGTACAAATGATGTGGATACTGATTAAGCGACACTGTTGTCCATTAGACACAGATGGTCTGGTAGACAGAGCGTGTTCAGGGTGATCGGCTACTACTGACAAGTGAACACAGAGCAACCTGCAATCCTCTTATCCCATCACTAATACAGCCTGTGGCTGACAGCCATCACATCATGCTCTGCCTGTAACCACCTGTTTACAGCAGCATTTTAACCTCGTCTGCTGCAACATAATGCTATAGGGGTCCTTATGGTCCAATGGTATAGCTTAAAGGCTCGTTACATTCACTTCTTCAGCAGCTGTATCGATCAGGAAGCTCCAAATACATTCATCCGGGGCCAGATTTGCTGGAGATTTTAAACTCTGTGTCCACTCTCTGTCCATTTTATTAGACACACCTACCTTGTGGATGTAAAGTCAGAGACAGCACATCTGTATGTGTTGGTCCTCTTGTCCTTCATTGGTGGCTGTCGGTTGCACTATTTTCACTCCAGTAGTGACACCGAGGTGTTAAGACTTCAGCAGCTGTGCCAGAGCAGCACCTACTAACACACCACCACCACATCAGTGTCACTCCAGCTCTGAGAAGAAAGTATACAGAGAAACAGATGAACTACAGTCTATAATAGAGCTACACGAAGGTAAGTGGAGATACAAGGTATGTGTATCTAATGAAGTGGCCAGTGAGTGTATGTAAACCATCATCTCTTATGCGTCATCAGCAGCAGTTTAAAGCAGCTCCCATTTGTTTTAACACAAATTGTCCATGAGGTGGAGCCAGTGTCCACCCATGTGACCTTTGTGATTATGTAATTAGGCTCACTGATGTTTTAGATGTTTAGTCTTGTAATATAAGATGTTTATGTCTAATCTATTCTTCTTTATTTAATAATTGGAAAAGAAAAAAGAAATGGACATGTGATAACTATACAGGCATATCACAATATATCTGAATATTATATTATATTATAAGTTAATAGTGGGATAAACCACCCTTGGCTCTGGTGACATAGGCAAGACATCATCTTTTAATTGGCACCAAACAGTGACAATTATGTGTTTAAAAACATGAGCAGCTCTGCTTACTCAACACGCACGAACACACCACCACCACATCAGTGTCACTGCAGTGCTGAGAGTGGTCCACAAGCTCTGTGGAGGTCCTGAATATTGAAGAACAGCATGAAGAAAGTATTCAGAGAATCAGATTTACATTGTAAAACTATAAAGTGCACCTTTATGGTCAGTGGAGCTAAAATGGACTATGAGTGTAGATACAAGCAGGTGGTTTTAATGAAGTGGCTAATCACATTTTTTACACTTTAAATAAATGCAATAAAAACACAGTCATGCTGACAAGCATGTTCAAAACATAAAATGTTAACGCAGGTCGTAAATGTAAACATATGATGGTAAAATGGAGATCAAACGATGCTGATATACAACTACTTACAACAAAAAGCAGGTGTGAGGTTCTTTAATTGTCCACATGGGGGCAGTGTTGGGTAAATATGATTTTTATGTCAAATTTTAATGATTATATATGTTTTTACTTTGTCTATCAAATTCAAAACAAAACTATGGTAGAGTTTCGAGGCACAGCTTTCGAAGGCATGACTTTGACTTTATGCTGCAACGTCTTGAACCAAACATGTGATTTGATTGGCTGCTTAAAAAGACCCGGTAAAATAGAGTTCATATGTCATTCTCAGGACCACTTCTTGTTCATCTGAGGAGAAGCAGCGAAGGCAAGAAGGACCGACTGATAAAGGAAGAGGTGTGGCAGGTTGTGTGGAGAGCTTGCAACTTTCCTCCCAAATGTCATCATCCTCAACAGTAAGATCCAGCATATCTATCACACACATTTCTGCCCCACCTTCATTGCTTGGAAATGATGAGGTTGGCTTTATAAAAAAGCATAAAAGTATCATCTACTGTTACAGATGTTATTTATTTGTTTGTTTATTTGTTTATTATGTTGTTTATAACAGTAGACATTTGATTCTGCATGCTAGAACCTACCAAACAATAGGTATCAGCAGGAGCCTGTAATCTATATCATAAGTGGAGGAGAGTGGGGCATATACTAGCATGGGGTAAAATTCCCCATAGCAATGTTTGTGGATTTTGACGCTGCTCAGATAGAAATTTCTCCACATTCACACTGAAGACACTGATTTGAAGCATGGAAACAACCCACAGTGAGAGCTAGCAATGGGAGAAGTCTACATAAACTCAAAAAAGTCAATTTTGTGTGCAAAAATTCATCAGAAAATGTAAATAAGAGAAATGTTTTTGTGAAGACACTCGAGTTCTGGACAGGACACTTGACTCAAACCTCAGAAACGTATTGAATTGCCTTAGTATTTGTTTTATCCTGACATTTTTCCTAGAAGAGCAGCCTATGCGATGCTGGCAGTATAAAAAGCCATTATGAGTAAGCAAATGCTCTTATAACAAATATATTCTTGATTTACATTATTTGCACTTTTCTACATGTTCCCACCAAATTTTCAACATTTTCTAAGCTTAAAAATGGAGTTAGAAGTCATACAGCATCTGTATTAACCCTTAGGAGTCGCCAATCACGTTGCATTGAGCATCACCATCACCATTTTTGTTTTAATGTTGATAGACCAAATAAAAACAGAGATGTGATCATTTAAATGTAATATTTACACATCCATAAAAGCAGCAAGGCCACAGGGTGAGATGTCTATGAGAAAGCCACACAATGCAGCAGTAGCCAACAGCCGCCCAAGTGGACAAAAAAGAGACACATGCAAATTTTAGTGTGGGAGGTTTCATGGCTAAATTGGACCAGTCTGGTGGCCAATCTTCATTAATGTCACATTGCACCAGTGAGAGCAGAGTGTGAAGGTTCAGTTAGCAGGTAAGAGCACAGTTATATAGTATATTACAATGCACACAACATTATGGTGACATACCAGAGTTCAAAAGAGGACAAATTGTTGCTGCACGTCTTGCTGGCGCATCTGTGACCAAGACAGCAAGTCTTTGTGTCTAAATATTATTGAGCCACTTTGGGGTGTTTTGGAGGAGCGAGTCAGGAAACGGTTTCCTCCACCAGCATCACGTAGTGACCTGACCACTATCCTGCAAGAAGAATGGCTTAAAATCCCTCTGACCACTGTGCAGGACTTGTATATGTCATTCCCAAGACTAATTGACCCTGTATTGGCTGCAAAAGGAGGCCCAACACCTACTAATAAATTATTGTGTCTAAAACCAGCTGTTTCAGTTTCATTGTCTAACCCCTGTATATGCTGTTGTATAGAAAAAAGACCAAGCAAGTAAATAAAAATAAAAGCAAAAATAAATATAAAATGATAAAAATGACCAAAATAGCCATTAAGACATAAAAATAACCATTTAAAACAAATACCATCCACCATGCCATACCATACACTCTTTTATTCTTGTCCTTTCTAGACATATGTAGGCAATGTCTACAGCAATGCACCTCTTTTATCTTCCAAGACCAAATACAGTAGACTTTTGCTTCTGCATGCTACAACTCTGGGCCTAACAATAGGCACTAGGACCCAGCAGGCGATATATAAGAGGCCAAACAAGGCTGGCAGAGGAGGAGGAATGAAAGCGAGAGAGGGAGACCCGGGAACGCTCAGACAGTAACAACGAGAGACGAGGGTCAGACGAGGGAGCGGGGAGGGGGGGCTGTGGAGAGACAAAGTGACAGCTCCAGATTCAGAAGCAGATAGACAACAAGAAGGAGTGGACTGACAGGAGTAGGAGGAGGTCTCTGGCCACCAAGGAGCCTACAAAACCAAGTGGAGTGTGATCAGGAACTTTCACAACCCTGCTGCAGACAGAAGCTGAGACAGCGTGGACCAGAGCTTGGACAGAGTCCATCCTCATCATGGGAACGTAAGCCGAGCTTTAAAAAAGCACAGCTGGGAAAGCAAAGGTACGGGCTTGAGTGGAGAGGACAATAAGGTTAGTGAGATAATAAGGGAGAAAGTGAGAGAAGATACCACCCACAGAGCAGGTCTTACCACACACTAGCTTTATCACAAGCAGTCACACTGTAACCGAGCCACACGACCACTAATCATCACACAAACACATCAATAGTGCCACACACGCTGTATTTATGGAACACACATATAACTCACTGCTTGACCTGGCAGAGTTTAGACTGTAGGAAGAAGGCACAGAGAGTCTTGGATGGCATAGAAGCAAGACCATGCTTGAATGAGGGTTAGGCCTTGTAGACCACTCTTATAGTAAAAGGAAACATCACCCCTTCCAAAAGTGCCTCCAAACATCTTTTGGTCATCCCAGTGCTTAACCTGGGGGTACCTTCAAGGATTTGCCAAGGAACTAAGGACTCCAACCAAACTCCATTATTGAGGACCAAATGCATTCTCCAAAATGAAACTGCACTGTTTGTTCTGAACAACCAGCCTTCATTTTGAGGACCATATCCATTCACAAAAAAAACATCAGCACCCTGACCAAGAACCAAGGATCTATTTCATCTGGACACGGTCCATTTTCCCTCCAGGAACCTTCCTTCTGCACTCTGACAACCACAGGCCTAGAGTGGGATGGGACCCTGAGGATCTGAGCGAAGGACTGCCCCAGCACTGCAGCATGTTGTCCTGGCATGGGGTAAGAGGGCCGCTGTTGCCCCTGATCCTGAGCCTCCTGCTGACTGCCTCCCCTGCACAAGAAAGCCATGAGAGTCTAGAGCTTGAGGAAGAGAGCAACACAGTGAGCACGGAAAGTCCTGTAAGTTCAATCAGCATACACATATGCACATTTTATGCTGGAGCATGCCGCAGCCCAAACGGCAGTCTGTAGAACTCTTACAGGCCTTTGGATGCCACCGCACAAAAGGCCTACAGTTAACCCCACTATAAAGTCGTGGAGAAAGTTGCTTCATACTAAATTACTGACTCCCACTGAAGTCACTGTTAACTAGCCTCACTGAACATGGAATTACATGTTGATTGATGAGCTGGAAGGAATGCTGTCCCGCATTTATGGGTAAGATTTGGTAATGGGCGGTAACATTTGGCGACTAGTGAGATGATGGATGACTTCTTCTTTTACAGGAGACCGTGTCCTCAGATTTGGATTTAGTTAGCCCTCACAGAACATGGATAGTCTTCAGGGATAACTCAAATAAGGGCGGAAACAAGAAGGTCAAACAAAACAAAAGAACCTCAAAGGTGAGTTCTTTAGAGAAGAACCAGCAAACGGTGACTGTTAATGTTCATCCTGATGCTGATCTTTAAGAAGCCTAGCAATTCTCATGATTCCAGACACATAATTATGACTTATCATCATTTCTTACTTCTCACATACTGTACAATGTTGGAATTTACTTTATTCAATGCTGTTGAAGTTGTGTTTCAAATGGAATTACATGACAAATTGGCATTTTTCTTTCTGCAGCATGGCCTGCCTGGTCCTCCAGGCCCTCCAGGGCCACAGGGTCCTCCTGGCCCACCTGGCCCACTGTTGCCAAATCAAGAAGAAATCATGGAGGACCTCCAGCTAAAGCTGAAAGGTATGGGGAAAGTTATGTTACTTCAATACCACACACTGTCAATATAAGTATTCCATTACAAATTACAAATTACTTCCCATAAATTATAATGGGACTACTTTACTAATTACATTATGGAATCATTCACAAGTATGACGTATCTGCCAGAATTTACAGGCCCATATCCTTTGTAATCTAGATTGTGATGCCAATCACAGCCAAGACCATTTACAAGTAACATTTAGCAATGTTTCTGTGATGAGTGTGCTTGCAAAAACCAATATTCTTTAGAATAATATAACTTTTAGTGGAAGTCAATGGAACCCCAAGTGGCTCAGCAGGCTAAGACGCTACCACTATGACCAGAGGATCATTAGTTCAAATCCCGGTCATGCTGTTTGCCATCAACAGCTGGGGCCCAAGAGAGCAAAAATTGGCAGTGCCCTCTCTGGGCGGGTAGATGGCGCTCTCTCTCTCTCTATCACTTTCATGTTGCAGTGTCCACTGGCTCAGGCGTCTACTGATTGGTCCAATCGGAGCTGGGGACCCTGTGTGCCTTCCTCCGAGCGCGTTAGGCTTCCCAGTGACGGTGTATCAGCGGTGGTTCAAAAAGAGGAGGCTTGTGCTTGCCTGCACCCTCCTAGAGTCAGGAACAGTGCAAAGTGATGGGGAGAGGCCTAACGGAGGGGATGGGCTAATTGGCTACTACTACATTGGGAAGGGGATAAAAATGGGCAAAAACCTTAAAAGATAAAGGTAAATTTGGCTTTTTGGAGCTTATAGTCACGCCTTTTGTTGATGTTTATCTACTTTTACGACTTATGTGACCAAGTCTTACATAGAACATAGAACTTTCAAGCACATCTGTATTTCTAATCATGTATGCAACGCATCATAAGTAGGGCCCTATCAAATTCAGGGTACATTTTCCATAATTTCACAGGAAACGTTGTGCATAACACCACAATTTGATTGCAGTGGTAGGAACGGCATTGAAACTGAATCTGAAGGTTTACAGAATATGACGGCAGGGAGACTCATTTTAGGCTCCAGCAATCACATGAAAATGACATGGCAGTTCACAAACAGCAACTTAACAGCTACATATGGATACAAATGATGGAAATTTTGAAACCTGGATGTTTCCCTCTCCTCATTTTCTCTGACAATTAATAAGGCTAATGGGGATGATTGCAGACTGCGAGGTAATAAAAAAAGACCTGCTCATGACGCACCTGGTTTAAAACTATAATAGCGTTTGGCAGTCTTGCCTAACAGCTAATCTGCTGCCTGCCAGGAGACAGTTTTACTATTGCCAAGACTTCTGATAACACGCTGTCAAAATAACTGGCCAAAGGCTTACAGCCATTAATATGTCCAAATGTTTGTGGACACCCTTTCTGATGAATGCATTCAGCAGTACAGACACACAGCTTGTCTAGTCCCTGAAAAACTGCCAATAGAATAGACCTATTGGCACCATGTCTAATGCCAGGCATGGGATAGAGAGGTATAAAAAGCCCCTCATCATTGAGCCGTGGATACAGTTCAGTCTAATCCTTCTGGTATGAGATGTGTATGAGGTGGTGATGCTGATCATCTGATGCTTTTGTGCCTGGATGCCATCGAATCCTCACAGCAATGCTCCAAAATCGATTAGAAAGCCTTCATTGACAGTAGAAAGAGTTATCTGAACAAATGCAGGATTTTAGGGAAGGTGAATGAGCAGGTGTCCCAATACTTTTGCCCTGGCATTGTGAGTCATTGCACTTTGCAATTTGTCATTTGTAAGGACGTGCAATTCTGCATCCAAGATCACATGTAAATATTGATCTACCTTTAGTGGAAACGAAGTTCTGGATGTTTGTGCGGCATAAATTGTGTGTGTGTGTGTGTGTGTGTGTGTGTGGACTGGGTGATGCCTTATGATGTGCATGTTGTCTCGCTCATTTGTTGGGGAGGCCGCTTGTCTGATTGTGGGCTGGACTGATCCCTTAATAGGTGTAATTTTCTTGGACGTCGATGTGACTTGGCCCGAGTTAAAGAATTCCCTGGATTCCACATAGTGTGTGTGTGTGTGTGCCCGAGTGTGTGTGTGAGAGGAATGAGCATTGGCAGATGTCCAGGAAAGCAGACACAGGTCTGTTTGTGCTCTGGAGCGGCGAGCTGCAGGCTGTTCTGACAGCAATATAAAACATAAAGGCTCTTATTCACACTGCAAAGCACAGTGGCGCCGCAAACTCACACACTCCAGCATGTCCAACACCCCCCCCCACACACACACACTCATCCACTCTCCATCTACTCATACACGCTCTCGTATTCCAAATATTTACATCTCTCTTTCAGACGCAGATTGTTTAATGACTTTATATGCAGCCAAGTGTCAGTCAAAGATAATCCCAAACATTTCACACCTCGCTGTTTATCTGTGTTATTAAAGACTCCTCTGGGCTGAGATAGCCTGGGGCGTGAGGAGCTGACTTATGAACATGGCAGAGGGCAAGGAAAACAGCCAAAACAATGGAAGACAGAAAAGTAGAGGAAAGTTAACCCCCACATCAGGGTGACTGCGGTGGTGCCGCCATCAACAAATGGGGCACTGTGCGCAGTGCGAAGTCCTGGCCCTGAGCTCCACCCATTCCCAAATTTTCTTCCCTTCCCAATGTGGTAGTAGCCAATTAACCCATCCCATCCACTAGGGGGCTCTCTCCATCACTTTGCACTGTCCCTGACTCTAGGAGGGTGAAGACAAGCACAAGCCTCCTCCGTTGCGTGTGATGCAGCCACCGCCTCTTTTCTAACTACCGCTGATACACCGTCACTGGGGAGCCAACGCGCTCGGAGGAAAGCGCAGGATTCCCAGCTCCGAATGGACCAATCAGTAGACGCCTGAGCCAGCGGACATTGCAGTGTGTGAGTGATAGAGAGTGAGAGCGCCATCTACCCGCCCAGAGAGATCACTGCCAATTTTTCTCTCTTGGGCACCGGCTGTTGATGGCAAACAGCATGACTGGGATTCGAACTTGCGATCCTCTGGTCATAGTGTCAGCGACTTAGCCTGCTGGAGATATAAAATGGTCAGCAGTGTAAAACTGCATAAATTAACTATCAAAAAATGATAATTTACTAAAATATTCCAGTGTTATTGGCCCTACAGTTCAGCATCTGATTTCATATAGTGCCCACTGGTTACTATAAGGCTGCACTCCCTGAATCTTATATACTCATATAATAAAAGTCAATGGGCAGGTGCTTTATAGAAGTTAGGAGGTGCTGAAGCAAAGGCCCATTGACATCTTTTGAAAGCCTACAGGGTGTCTCAAAATTAAGGAAACACACATAAAATGAAATGTATGGCACATCAAAATGGTAGACCAATGACCAGTCAACTTTTGGGGAAACTACACAACAAGATAGTGTCCAACAACATCATCCTACGCATCACCTGTACAGAAGAAACATCACTGTTTTAATATGATTCAAGAACAGCTGGATCACCATTTGCCAAACCGATTTATATGGGTGTTTCCTTACTTTTGACATTGTAAGTCAATGGAAAGAGATTAATGTCAAGGTTACTGCCCACGTTAGCCAACCTTATGCCAAAGCTACAGGAGATAGTGATGTTATATTCCTTTAATAATGTTCGCAAAGTAAGTTAACTTTATTCCGTCTCCCGTCTCAAAATGATCTTTAATTGTGTCCAGAGATGGTGGGGACTCACTGTCTGCTGTGTGAACAGCCGCCACGTGTGGCCACAGCCTTCCACTGCCATCTTCACCGCAACCTGTTGGTCCACCGCCGAAGCCTGCAGGAGCTCCAGCCCTTCAGCAGTGTGAGTGGCGCCCATGTTCAACCAAACACGGCATTCCTTGGCCCTGTAATTCGGCCCTGAATCTAATTTCAGTCGGCTGCTCCAGGCCAAAGACGTCAGCTCTGGCTGACCACGCTGGCAAGCTCAAGAGACAAGCTGGCGATGTTTTCAGCAATTGGTGAACAATCTCCAAGTTTCAGCACTCATATTAGTCTACAATGGTTTTCAATGACATGAAGAACACCCTCAGCCTCAGAGAGATGCTAAGATAACTTTCCTATCCAGACGTATTCATCGCCAAATGGAAATAGAGTTGTTTTTGAATACGGTTTTGTACATGCATTGTAATTAGGGTTTAATTTAGTAGGGTTTAAAAGCCTTATTAAGGTGGGTTACGTTTTTTGAAACAATTGGACAAGAGATAGAATAAAGACACAATATGTTGGACTGGCCTAAATTGGGGGACGGCCGATATACAGTTGGATTTAAGCCTTAACATACTGTATTCATGAATTTGCAGTCGTACATTAGCTTTTGAATGTAAATCACTAGGTTACATAAAGATTAGCTTTTCAATTTAAATTAATATGTTATGTAAATTAGCTATTGCGTGTAAATTTATTACTGTGCAAATACAAAAGGTGTTCAAATGTTCAAATTTCCTACATTTTGTACTTTTCTTTCATTCAAAACAAGTTTGTTTCAGTTTAGCTACATGCTAATGTTTGCCAATATTGCTACACTGCTACCACAATCATCATGGTAGCGTTTTCCATGAAATCTGTATTTTCCTTGTAAAGTCTGGCCTGTAGATGTTTTTGAGTTGAATATTAGAAGTTTGATTTGAATGTTAAACACATTATATGTGATTTGTTCATTCACGTAAACTAGGAAAAGTGCGCACTTTTGACAGTATTGTTGCACCTCTGTCTAGAGAAGTATGTGAAGCTAGAAACTATAGCCACTTCCTGGTGACTCATTTCACAATACAACTTCCTGTTTGCTTTGCAGCTCTCTTTTATTGTCAAGAGTGTGAATCACAATCCAGAAGTGACTGTTGTTTCCAGCTTCTTATTACTTCAGTTTTGATTTTGACAAAGGTGCAACAATACTGCCAACAGTTTGCGGAAATGAGATGCAAACTTGATTTAATCCAAATTATTGAATGTAACTTGGCACAAAATGACTCTTTTTCTATTTGCACTGCCAATAAATTTACATTCAAAAGCTGACATTCAAAGTCACAAATGACATTTAGACTTAAATGTAACTCCATACTCTCCATTCGCCCAAAGCCTTCAGATGCAGAGCAGTTTCATCAGCGAGGTCAAGGCTTTAACACAAGCAACGGCCGCTACACAGCTCCAGTGTCCGGATTCTACCAGCTCACAGCCAGCCTGATGCTGGGTAAGTATAACAGCAATGTACATTAACTTACATTACATGTCAAAAGTTTGGAAACAACCTCTGTTCATATTTGAGCACAATTGTCTCGTTAACCAAAATGGACCCAGCAGAACCAGAACAATGATGAAGGAACTGTAGAAGATCTTCAAATGTAACTATTTGTCTTTTCAAACTATGATACTTCCAGATATGGTCATTTCTGTTGTTTTTTTAACTGGACTTTAAAAAAAAGCAGGACAGGAACTTTGAACTTTGGTTCTGGAGAATTTTTGAGAGAACCTTGGACAGATAAATGGATCCTGGACCAAAGCACACCTTTCACTAGAAGCCCTGATAACCAAACTGAAGATCTCTTATTTTGGACACATTATGAGAAGAACCAGCTCACCTGAGAAGGTAGAACAGCTGCAAGATGGATGGATACAATCAGGGGAATCATGAACGAGCTCATAAGAAGTCTGGAGACCCGAACAGGAGACATGATTTTCTGTAGAAACAGTAGGCATATAGACGGCAGGAGTCAGATGGACTTGACAAACTAATAATAATAATAATAATAATAAATGTTTTAATAGAATACATAATAATGTACAATTAATTGTTTAATTTCCTGTAAAATAACATTGTAGTTTTGGAATCTCTATACTGGGGGTATAAATCAGTGAAAACTGTTCACTCAGGTGTGAACCCTCCCGTTACAGCCTCGTCAGAGCCCCATGTCATCTCTGTCCATGCGCTCTTTGTTTACCTTTTCCATGTGTCGTCCTGTCACCATGTGCTTTTGTTTACACGCCTACGTGTCATGTCTCCACCCTCAGTTACATCAGGTCATTGCACAGCACTGCTGTCTCATCATCAGTTCTGATTGTTTGCTATTTAGCCTCCCTTGTGTGTCACAGTCCTTGTCAGTCATTGTTATGTCAACCTGTATTGTCACCATGAATATGTAATGTCTTCAAGTCGTATGTCTTCATTGTCACGTTTTGTTGCGGTTTATTGTCATGTGGTTGGAAAATGGTTTGATTTGATTGAGAAATCTTATTTATTTGTTGTCTGGTAGTGTAACATTAGGATACTTAGTCTGATTAGCTGTATAATTTGTCAGCTTCACTTACGTTTACTGTGCAATCATGTTACATTTGTAGCTGAATGCAGAGTTGGGAGTCTAGCCCAGGGACTCGTATTGATATAGTATTGTACGGTTGACAGTTGTGGGTCAATGGTGTTACCAACCACTTAAGACTTTGTAGTCTGATTAAAGACCTGTAACCCGAGCTCATGTAGGAAGACAAAGTGGTAGAAACATATAAAACAATGTATGTTTGAATCGATGTACAAGTTAAAGCACGTGCAATGCCTCCAGCACGGTTGCATCATGTAGTTGTTCTGAGACTGAAGGAGATAAAGCTCAGAGGAAAGGGGTGGGGTCCTTACCCTGAACATCAACCCTCAACACATCCTTCACTACAGTGTGTGTGTGTGTTCCTTAGAATCCAGTGAGACACAGAAAAGGCCTCAGGCGAGACAGAAGGACAGCGTTAAAGCCTCCATATGTATAGAGTCTCTCTGCCAAAGCAACGTGTAAGTACAAAACCCAGCGTTTATTCATTCGCCACACAGACAGAGTTACTCTGCAGCACTGTATTTATACCCAATGTCCCCTGACCCTAAACAAAAGGTCACATTTACCCAGCTTTGCCTTCATCCCAATGTAGACAATCAACCAAGACGTCAGACGTCAAACCCCACAGATTCATATAACAGTCTGTAATGTTAAGCTTTTCAGTCCAAATCTCACTTGTATTAAATACAAAACTGTCATATATGTTACATTTGCACATTTTGATCAAAAACTGCACAAAATAAGCCTTTATAAATGTTTATGTATGTTTATATCAGTCATCACAACATCCTTACATAAGTTTCTTATGACTAGTAGCCCTTTATTTACATAATTATGAAATATTATAAATATAATTTCTATATAATAATGAGAATATTTAGTATACAGTGGTAACCATACTTACGAGTTTAATCCGTGCAGGAGCCGAGCTCGTTAGCTGGTTTGCTCGTTAGCTGGTTTGCTCGTTAGCTGGATGC
>BRDA01005266.1:20249-41442 GCA_036984385.1 Crenuchus spilurus
TCCATTCTTCCCTCACTCGTGAACAAGATCCCGAGATACTTGAACTCCTCCACTTGAGGCAAGACTTCTCCACCCACCTGGAGAGGGCAAGCTATTTTATATATATACACACACATACATATTATATACATTACATACATACTGCCGACATGCCATAGATGAACTAGTGAATCTAAAAATAGCTATCATACACTGCATTGGCTGCCAATGAAAAGTTATCAATTTAATAAACAATAAATAAATAACATTATCATTAAACTAACAGAAAAGTTGCTTATATATTAAAATGCCTACATCTTTATCTTAGGCAAAGGTCATTTTTACAATTTTTCAGCCATAAACGTTTTTGTTACTGTGCCTTTAAGATGTGTAAATGAGCTCTCTTGGTTGCTCTGTATTGCACCTAATTAAAAAAAGCAGTATGGACTCAGTGTGAATAGGCTCAGCTAAACTGATCAAGGCTGAGTGTGCAGATATAAGTGAATGCATTGATTTCTGTGACATCAAAAATAACAGGCATGTTTCTATATCTATACTGTAAACACTGAGGACATAATTATATGTTGTGAAACTTCAAAGTTTACATCAAACCCACTTATTCAAAAGAAAGTTTAGGTTTTCATTATATGGACCCTATAAATACATTTTGAAAACATTGTTCCCAAATTGTTTTGCATCAGAGACTAGATCTTATTATAGCCCTAATGCTTATATTGATTATTATGCCACACACTGAGTGGAATTTCATTGAGAGGTGGATGGGAATGTTGAGGTAATGAGGTTACGATTATTTACATAATCAAATGTGCATAGGTCTCTCCCTCACACACTCCCTCTCTCTTATATCCACACTACAGTAGGGTATGTTTAACAGTGTTTATGGTTTCTGCAGGGACCACTGACCCAGAACCGAGGGGAGAATTTGTCACTTGGAAGCACAAGGTCAGACAGTAGCCTCTCAGGGGCAACAAAGGCTCCAGTACAGACTAAGAAGCTGTAATAAAAACTCTATTCAAGTAGTAATAGTGATGCAGTGGCAGTTGTGTAGCAATGTGTAAATGCAACCATACAATCTGTTTACATAATAATATGGTTTAGTTAGAGGTCAAACAATATTTTTACATTTTTTATACTATTAATTAATAATCAAGATCTCTGATAATAATAAAACTGATATTTATTATAAATTTCAACTCATTCACAACTTGCATGAAATGAAGAGATTTTAATATTAGAACATTATAAAACTAAAAAAACAACAACGGGTATTTACACAAAGCAGCATTTGTGAACTGGTTAGATAGTGGAAACCCAATGTTGTCCAGTAGAAAAGTCCCACTCCTCTTTATTCCACTGAACAAGTTTGGCTTCAGGCTTAAGTTGTCTCAGGAGAAATCCTGAGGAATATTCCCATGGTACACATTTCTGTGGGAGGGACTTTGCAACTATAGAAATAAAATAGTTTTTATTGGGGCAGTTGTGGTCTGGTGGTTAGGGATCTGGTCTTGTGATCAGAAGTTCACCTGTTCAATGCTCAGGCCGGTCATGATTGAAGTGCCCTTGAGCAAGGCACCTAACCCCCAACTGTTCCCCGGGCTCTGTGGATAGAACTGCCCACCACTTTGGGCACATATTCTCAGCCTAGTGTGTTCAGTCAGGGCTGATAATCCGTCAAGCCTCTTTTGTACCATATGTTTACAATAAAGAAGCAAAACACCATTCATTTTGCTTTTTTTCATTCAAAAGTAATTTTACATATAAAGTCTTTCTCTTTTAGGAATTGTAGTGGCAGTTATTTATTTAATAATAATATTGTTATTATTATTGAATATTTTTGTAGGATTAAATCTTTCTGTATTACAGACAACAGACAGCACATAGTGTTTTGCAATCCCCGTGGGCTATTCCACAAACAGAATTTTTAGGTTAGTCAGACAGCCAACACTGAGGATTGTCCAAGTCCTGCTGCTCCTTTGTCATTAGACAAGTTTGATTTTGGACTTACGTTAACTCACTAAACTGGGAAATCTTAAAAAAAAAAAAAAAAAGAATATTAATATGCATAACAAACATGTTACAGAACAGCTGCCTACTGGAATAACTTCACACAAGTACCGATATCTTAATTTTCTCCAAGTCCGCTGGGTTTAATACTGGAGAATGGAGAAGTGCCTCAAGTTCTCATCATCTAATTATGACATTTGAAGGGTTTATCCCAAAGGACTGAGGTGTTCCTGAAAACAAGGGTATGTACATAGCAGTGCATCATACAAACTGCTACAGTATGTCATTAATATTATTTTTAGCAGCAAATATGCTCTTGCGTGCCTCCTCTATCATACTTGTGTGGTCAGAGGGGAAGGAAACTGGGCTCCCACTTGTGTAGCAAACATTTAAAGAGAAGCAAAGCATCTATTTGTGGTAAGACCTATGGACATCTCTGTGAGATATACATAGAGCTGAGAATTCCACTATCCAGGGCATACAGCAGTGTTTTTCAAGCTTAGACCAGCACAGTACTGATTTTCTTCTTTGATTACTAGTACATCTCCAAAAATTAGGACACTGTGAAAAAGTTCAAATTGTAAAAAGTAAACAGACATATATTTGTATATTCAGGTAAAGGGACATAAAATACCGATTAGAAGTTTTATAACACCCCAAATTTAACCAGCCTTTTATTGAAAATTATTCAGTTTACTCATGCAATTTATTTATAGGCCAAAATATATCTAAACTTTGGACTCATCACAGTAGCACCTTTGTTAGATATAACAGCTGAACACACTCGTGACATTCTTTCTACAATAGACATCAAATATTCTTCAGACAGTTCTTCACAAATCTGCTGTTCACATTAGGGATGCACCGATACCGATACCAGCATCGGGTATCTGTCCAACACCATGTGCCTGTACTTGTACTCGTATTCATAAAAGTGCTCAGATACTACAGGATCCGATACCAGCGTGATGGAAGCTTCGTTTCCTTCTAACAGACAGTATTAGTTTGCGCCACAAAATAAATAATTAAATTAAATAAAATTTAAAAAAGAAGACAACGACTACGTACGGTAGCCGAGCTGAACAAGCCACTTAACGGCAGCGTGACTTTAACCAGCCCGGTAGTAGAGAAGGAGCAACTATGTCAGCGGTGTGGAGGTATTTCCAGGTGAATGAAGGTGACAAAAGCAGTGTTAATTTCGTTAACGATAATTATGACGAAAAAAGACTGATCAATATGAAGATTTTAGGCAACACTGATTTAAAAAGTTGTGTTATAGTTGGATATGTACATTTATACTAGAATTATATACTTCAGGTAAGCAGTGCTTTGTTAGCAGACGATTTTTGTTTATTAATTGTAAAACTTCTGAAATTGAAAGAGTAGAAGCGCTTAGCCTTTAATAACAAACTGTAGCACTGTTTGTTCTTCACAGTTTTTAGTTCTGACCTTTCCCTCTTATTTTTCTGCAATTTATTTCTGTGAATGTCAAAACATGTCAATGTTAGATTTGAATACTGTTTTGTTATTTTAACCACAGAGCTGTTCTCTGTTCAAATTCATATTGGGTTCCATGGCAGTACAGCTGTCTATCAGCAGAAGATTAAGAGTGTGTATGCCAGATAGCTGCTGAAAGCAAGGAAAGCCAGTAATTATTAGTATATTCTCTGCAATAATTACACAGATACCGATGAAACTGGAGGTCATTAATATTGCTCAATCCATATATTGGTCAGGCTCTAAACTGCTCTAAAGTGTCGTGTTTTATATTCATTAGACATTAAGTAACTTTCTGTTTTAAAGTTGAAAATAGTACAATGGCATTTTATAGCCACTCTTAAAAATAAACAGTTGACTTTGAGAATAAAGTCATTATATTACAAAAATGAACAATAATAATACAAAAGAATGAAAAAATAATATAAAAATGGCATTAAATATGACATAGGACAGTCACATTATTATGGCCAAAGAGTTTTCAAAATTATAGCAATCTCCTCTTTATAAAATGAGGGACATTGAGGATTTGGTAAAGTTATACTTTTGTATCGGATTTAACAATAAAGAAATACGTTTCAGCTTTTTTATACTAATAACAATCCGATGCTGATGGGCCAGCAGATTGAGTATTTTTTATTGGTAAATCCTATACAAAAATATTGCTTTATATTACGACTTTATTACTATTACTTATAGTACTATTACTGTTAGTACTAATAGTATTTATAGTACTATTAGCACTATTACTATATTACTTTACAACTTTTTTCTTGAAGTCAACCTTTTTTTATTTTAATTTTTTTTTTTGAGTGGCCCTAAAATGAAATACAATAGCAATTTACACAAAATGAAAAATTTTGAGAAAATCTGAGATTCTGGATTTGTGATTTTCATCAGCCAATTCATACTGATTCACATTAAAACAAAAAGGCTTGAAATAAGTCACTTTAACATGTAATGAATACTAAATGACAATTTTTTTCAATCATGAACAAAAAATGAACTTCACAATATTCTGATTTATGGAGATTAACTATTTCACTGATTCTGCTGAACTACTGTCATGAAAAAGCAGTGAGAGATATCAGAAATGAACCACCTTTATTTCTTACATTAAAACCAACATACATAAAAAATACACACGTGTTATAGCATGGGAAAAGGCATATTTCCTAAATGCAATGCTAGGATTGAGTCACAACTGACTCACTCATTGTTTCTTGGACCATCTCAAGCACTGACTGACATTGTTGACACATATTTACACAACACAACCTTGATAAAGTAAATAAACAAACATCATTCAGTGATGCACACAAAGTCTCTGCGAGAGTGAGCAAAAAATGTGTGAATCAACACCATCACTATCAAACACACACAGAAACACTTCTCACAACTTCTATAATCAGTCACTAAATCTATCCGTACATCATTCATTTAAAAAAAGGCTTGCAAAGCATTGTGGGTACTTTTTTTGGGGGGAATAAATAACCCACAATGCTTTGCAAACATGACCATCTGGATGCGGCCATAGGGGGATTAGAGGAGGCCTCTTAGAGTGAGTGTGAGCCTGAGAGTCTCTCTCTGAGAGGGGGATAATTACAGGGTGCTCGAGGTAGAGACAGAGTGGGGAGAGAGAGATGCTCTGAGACTGGGTTACCGCCCTTGGTTCTCGCTGCGGCTGTGGACGCGGGACTCTGAGCATGTGGACAGGGCAGCGGAGTGGACGATACAGCAGAGCCTGAGTGCCAGATACACCACACAAACCACACCATCAGTGCTAACCTATTTCCAGCACACACCAGTTCATCCCCGAGGCCCCAGAGCACAGGAGCTGGAAACTTGACCACATGCTGACCACTTTGAAAAAATTAATGCAGACCACTCGAGGGTCAGTTTGCTGAAACTTGAGTCTAACGATGTGATACCTGAAGTGCTAAAATTGTGACTTTCTGACACTGTTGTGCAGTAGGCGGTGGCTCAAGAACAAAAGTGGGTTGATATACTGTGCAGTCCTAAAACCAGTCAGTGTCTACACTAACCTTCAGCACCATCCCTGCATGTAAGACCTCTACACAACTTCTTAAGATATAGCAAACTGTAAAATGTCACATTACTCAGCAGTAGTTCCCAACACTGGTCCTGGAGGCACACTGCCCTGGTTTATTACCCACTCAAGCTCAGTAAGGGTTCAGTAATGACCTGATTAGCTAGAACAGGGACCAGATTAAATTCTCAAGAAAGAAAATCTTCTTAAATGCATGTTTATCCTGAACTTCTATCTTAAGAAAAAGTTACAAAAAATTGTATCTAGAATTAACTTATTTTTATTATTTTATTAATTTTATTATTTATTAAGAATAATTCTAAGATCAAGTGGTATTCTTAAAAACATTGTTCTTAAATGCTTTCTTTACATTATCAGAGCTTCACTTGAAAGGCTTTTAATTTGAAAATAAGTACACTCTCAAAAATAAAAGGTGCCATAACAGGTTCTTTGAATGATGTTAAACCACTTTTAAACCACTCTTTAAAGAAGCTGTTAATGTTTAAACTAAACATTTAAAGCTAAAGTTTAAACAATTGTAATAAAGGTACCTTTGGTAAGATGGTGAAGAGCCAAGATTATTCAGACCTTTAAAATGTTCTTTTCAGATTTACCTAAAAAAATTATTTAAGTAAGCAGCCATTTAAAAGGTTCTTTAATTAAGGAACGAAAAGTGATTCTTCTATGGAATCATTCATAGACCTTTTTTTAAAGAGTGTAGTCTTAATTTCCATTAACATTACATCTATTTCTTGCTTGCAGGTTTTTAATGCTTAATGTTTTCCTCCATTTTCATATACCCTGAGCAGAAAAATTAAAATGCAGTTAAATTCAAAATGTATATCACATCATTTGGTGAGCTGAAGCACAAATTAAACAACTAATTAAGATTTTCTGAAGAAAATATTTGTTTTTTTTTCCAAGAATTGCTTTGAAGATTATTCTTCTGAACGTCTTAGTGTTTGTTATAACCTTCACAATATTTTTTTTTCTTAAGAAAGCTTTCTTGAATCTGGCCCAGGTGTGTTGGGAGAAAAAAACACAAACATACAAAGCAATGTGCAGGGTTGGGAAACACTGCAGTGAACCACTAGAATTCATACACAACACAATTTCAACCTAGTGCTGAAACTGAACACACCCTGAAACATGCCTCAACTTCAGATGGAGGCACTGAAGCACATTAGTCTGCTGCTGTTGTTTGCAACATCATTTGAGCCGACTTAAAATGACAAAAATGGAGAAAAATGCCTTTGGGTGAGGTCGTGGCTGGGAAGACTTGGTCAGCATGGTCTCTACAGACTGCAGAGGGAGATGGAGGTGAGTAGTGAAGCACATTCTGAAGGCTGCTCTCTGCATGCAGCAGATGTTGGCTTCATATTAGAAACCACTTTAAATGCTGCAGCAGTATCAGACATGTACTAGTGCATATTACATGTAACTTACATCATACAGGCACTCAGTCAGCTTGTCCTCTGTTGTAGAGGTCCACTGCATGTGTAAACACATGCTTGTTGCTTTTATTTATCTCCTTCATGTGATTACACATTCAATTTTTATTGGCTATTGATGAGACCTGTTCAGGTCAAATAAATCAAACATGTGGGTGTAAATCAAACTAGTGTGAACCTCCATAATGAGGCATTTGTCAACTAGCAGACACTAAGCCTGACCTAGAATCAGGACTAAAATAAGAGATAATACAAATGACAGTGTAATCCTGGCTTACCTGAGAAGATCATTGATATTTTGTCAGATGTATTTGTCTGACAGAAGTTAAACTTCTATTTGTTAAACTAAACATAGTAAAATATATTCACTATATTGACTAAAGTTCTTGAACTAACACGAGTGCAGCCGTGGCCTGGTGGTTTAGGATCTGTTCTTGTGACGTCCCTGGGCAGGTCATGACTGAAGTGCCCTGTACTCCCAGCTGCTCCCCAGGCACTAGATAGGGCTGCCCACCACTTTGGGTACAGTTCTCACAGCCTAGTGTGTATGTTTCACTGCATGGACAGGTTAAATGTGGAAGTCAAATTTGTTGCAATCACATTGGCAAAGTCAAATTTAATCTAATCTTATTAAAATTCTGATGTATTTGAAGAGAGATCTTTTCTTATGTTGGTGGCAGGCTTTTCTGTACTTTTATAATACAAAAATCAACTGTCCCATTTAACAAGAATGGTTTATATTTGGTCTCTGCCAGGTCAAAATAGAGCACAACTTTCTTGGTACTGAAATCTCTCAGACTCTCTTTGGAAATTCAGAAATATGGCCTGCAAACTATGGTTAAGAGTGTTGGGTTTAAGACTAGAAATATACATTTTGTTGTATGCCAATTAAAGATAAGCATCTACAGTGAAACAGCTATGAATTTCAGCTAATAATTCATTTACACAGTCAGGCTAACCCATCACTGTTGTTACTTATTGTAATTGTGATAAATCTCATTATATAAAACTAAGCTAATATAAAATAAGATGGCATTATCTTGTTATTTTGACACAAATCATTTATAATGGCTAAAATGAAGGCCTTGAAAGATCAAAACATCACAGAAATGCTCATCTGAAACTATGATTGGTCAAAATGATCACAAAATACAGTAAAAAAAAAAAAAAAAAAAAAAAAAGCTCACTGTGATTGGTTGAAGCATTCATTTCCCTACTGCAGCTTTCTAGAATATCAGTACTGCAAAGGATGAAACAGTGATTAAGCAGTGATATACTGCACAGCCCTAAACCCAGTCAGTGCCAACCTGGCTGAGAAGAAGCAGGGATCAGCTGCTCTCTCTAAACTAACCTTCAGCACCATCCCAGCATGTAAGACCACTCAGATGAGCTCATCTATCAGCTCTGTGGACAGATTCATGGCAGGTAGCACAGACGAGGCATAACTCATATCTGGCATTTATCCATTTAGCATCATCTGTCCATCTCTGGCCTGAGTTTGGGCTTATAGCACCAGAGATATGAACCCTGTGAGTTATGACTCGCACTCCCCAGCACAGGTGTCAGGCTCCAGCGCAACGGAAGACGGAGAGCAAAGACAGAATCCCCTACAGAAGGCTAGACTATTATAGACACGCTTAGCTAAAAGAACACTCCAGCATTTTTCAAGTTTAATATCTACCTGCTCATCTATATTACACACTTGATTACTACAGACACGTCCTGAACTGAGAAAAGAGCAGAAAGCTGTAACTCAAAGTGAGATTATAATAAGGCAAAGGGCGGTTGCTTCAATGGGATGTTGTGTTCAATGGGCAAATGTATTCTCCGCCCACCGAGGACACTGATCGCCCATGAGGAACAGAAGAGCTTCCATTTTTATGGCATATGAATAAATAACAAAGATTTATGATTCAACAGCCATATAACATTGGCAACACAACAAGGGGATAGAGTAAAGGCTCTGTAATGACTTGATGCAAGAGAAAAATTAGTACTATAAAAAGGCTTGCAAGAGGCAGAGAGAGAGAGAGAGATTCATAATGTATAGTCTTTGGCATTCATCACTACTGATGTCTCCAAGACGGTCTCCATAGACTTCAGCAGAGCCCTGCATTATGTTTCAGCATTTAACCATTAGGTAGGTGGAGAGTTCTCGTTTGATTCATAAAGCCTCTTTCACCTTCATTTCTCTAACAGATGGGTTTTATATGTATTCTTATAGTGTACATTTTCCTCTATAAAAACAGAGATGTGTACCATGTGAGAAATTCATCTCACATACACTGTACGGACAAAAATTTGGGACACTGCTCATTCAGTAATTTTTCCTGCTTTTGTTGGAGTAATTGTGCAGGTAAGACCTTCTACTGGGTTTTGGAGCATTGCTGCAAGGATTTCATTGCATGATTCGTGTTAAATGGGTTCGTAAGTTCAGATATTGGATGATCACCTCCCCACCTTATGCCCAACTCATCCCACAAATACTTGATGTAGCACCATCATTCCAGAGAACACAGTTCCAAGCTCCACAGCTCAGTGCTGCACAGCTTTATAACCTCTCTAGCCCACGCCTGGCATTAGTCATGATGTCAATGGGTTCATGTTAATCTGCTCCAGAGTCCTCTTCTATTGGCAGTATTTCTCTACAGTGACTGTGTGTGCATCTGTGTCAGCAGCTGAATGCATTCATTAGAAAAGGCATCCACAAACATTTGGACATATGGTGCATGAGGGAAGAATTAAAAGGGTGATAAGATATGGGCCCCGAGTGGCTCAGCGGGCAAAGACCCTACCACTATGACCCGTTTGCCATCAACAGCCGGGGCCCAAGTGAGCAAAAAATTGTAAGTGCTCTCTTTGGGCAGGTGACCTATCACTTTCACGTTGCAAGCGTCTACTGATCGGAATCGGACCTGGGGACCCTGTGCGCCTTCCTCCGAGCGTGTTAGACTCTCCAGTGGTGGTTTGAAAAAGAGGCGGTGGCTGCATCACACACAGTGGAGGAGGCTTGTGCTTGCTTGCATCCTCCTATAGTCAGGGACATTGCAAAGTGATGAGGGGATGGGCTAATTGGCTACCACTACATTGGGAAGTGGATAAAATTGGCAAAAACCTAGAAATAAATTATTAAAAAGAAAAAGAAAAAAAAAAGCAATGAAGTACAAATACTTTGTTACTATAATAAAAAAAATAAAAGGGTGATAAGATGATGTTCACAAAAAACATAAAAAAACTAAAATAAAACTGTATTCAGAGCCATTATTTATGCTTCCTCTTTCATCCACATTCTACATATATCATCTTTTACAAGCTCTATGTGAGTGTTTTATATCATGTATGGTTTGTACATTACTCTGATCACAATAGCAGGGCCATTAAAAATGCCATGTTTCCTGTCTGCATGTGAAAAAACCCACTAACTTTCCTTCTTTAGCACACCTACTGCTCTCTAAACTCTTGTAATGACCTCAACAAAGCAGATATGTGGCTGTGGTTACCTGATAGCATTCACTTCAGTTAAATATTACCTTTGCACTCTCGAGCCTGTAGTGTTGTAAAGGTTGTACAGAGAGTCTGGACATGCTTTCCATTCACATGCACATGATATGAGGCATCAAAATAGGCTCCCTATTCCTGCCATCTGCTCCTTCTCAACACAAATGAAAAAATAACTAGTTTGAGCTGTGTTATGCTGGCCAGAATCAGACTGACAGGGCTGCTTTCAACTCCCTCTACCCACACTTCACTTCAGGTGACGCTGGGAGACCAAGTGTGACTTCACTTCTAAAGTGAGCATAACTGTAAGCTTATGACTCAACAAAAACCTCTAGGTGAAAAAGAACAATTGCAAAATACAAACATGATAATGTACAGCCAAGTAATCGCACAACTAATAACTGTGTGTTGCCAAATGTTCCAGGAATGTTCATTTATAGTTCACAAATTATTTTAAATATATTTAAGCAAATATAACATTGGGCCTCATTCAGCAATATCTGTCTGATTTGTTCTTGATTCTATGGAGACAAGTGTATTATATTTGTCAGTGTGATAAATAAATGTTATATTTCATCATATATATATATATATATATATATACCCAAAATAAATTAAATATTTGATGTATAAAATCAGATACATGTATTTTGCCATCTGGTGGATTATACATGCACTACATGCATGTTTCTAAGTTTGAAATGAATCAAGTAAAAAGGAAAGTCAGTGTATAAGGGGTTAAAAATGTTGTGTGTTCTGTATGTTTTTGTTTGTTTAAACAAACTTGGGAAGGCATCAAGTATGATACAGAACAAAATCAATCATTTGATGGATCAGGCTTTACATGGTTAAATATGGTCATAATTAAAATAAATTACACAATTTGAAAATTGAAGAAAATGCACTAGATCATTTTGCACAAAGGTCAGCACTCAGAGGTGCTTGATTGTACATTGATTTTGTTCTTAACTAAACCAAATAAGAAAACATTGGTGAATGTCAGAATCCTTGTAAAAAAAAAGTGTGTTTCTAGAAGAATTTGTGTTTGGTTGGTGAATAAGCCCCTTTCAGATGTGCACCATGATTTAGAGAATGTTCTAACATTCTGGTAACTTTTAAATGAATGTACCTTAAGAGAGCCTAACAGAAATGTTACCATGAGCTTTCCCATAAGGTTAAAATCATTTTAAAATAACTTAATCATTTACAGCTTGGGAGAACATTCTCCTTACATTACCATAACTATAAAATTATTTTAACCTTAAGGGATCATTTTCGGTACAATGCTGTAACGTTCTCTTAAGGTTAGAATAATCTAAAGGTTATAGGAAAGATTTGCTGGACAAGAGTAAAATTTGTAGAGGATACTTTTAGAAATTCTCCTACATACATGCTTGACATGCCTACGATTGCTGTGGTGTGGGAGGGAAACATGCAATCCTCTACAGGTGCTGCAGATATAACTCTAAAACCATTTGACTACCACTCAAACGCAACTCTGTGTAGATCCTTAGAAACGTTTCAAGAGCAGTCTATCAGTAACATCTGCTGCAGAGACTCGGACACATTCTAAGCATTCATCTCACAATTCTCTCACATCCTCCTTCCTCTGAATGATGAATCTAGTTGTGCTTTTCTGTCTGACACCACAGAATTGAAAAGCCAGGAATAGATGGCTGATGTATCCCTGATCTACCTTCACTGAGCACATGACTGTTGCTGTTTATCTGGCAGGTTGTAGGCAACTACGGAACACAGCAGGGCATAATGTCTAATCCGATAAGACTTACTGTAATACCCAGCGAGTACGATGTGTGATTTAAATAAATAAAGAAAAGACGCCAGCGGATTTTCTAATGTCATTCATCAGTATCAAAATTGAATATCAGAAATGAACAGTGAGCTTAAACCTGGTTTATTCTCTTTAATGCATTTGGACATGTTAAGGCTGCAGAGTTTATGTAAACAGCCAAGTGTGTCTCTGCATACAGTTTTGAGCTTGTAGGACAAAGAGGGTTCGAGTATGTAAATTGTGTTTACTCACAGTTTGAATTTATAACAGCTGTTATCACATCAGCACCTCATTTAGAAACCAGATCTGCTCAGACTAGGGTGCCTATAGCATGTTCATTACATTAACAGGCTAGCTGGGAGAACATTACACTGTAATGATCTGGACTCCCAGTTTGTGGGGAATTTGATGAGTGAACTCATCTTTTTCTTCCATGTGATGAAGTGTGAGATGAACGCTGTGCTAGTGGTTTCTCAGCAGATGCTTCAGAAAGTCAACATCTCTCAGTGCTCCATCACACTCAGCATGTCCTGGACATGTGCCTTAAAAAGAGCTCCAGAAAGATGACGAGACTACTGTTTGGAAATGTTGGCCTGTATTAAGTGACTGATGGTCTCCAGTACAATAAGTGAATAAAATTAAAGGTTCTGTCTATTTGAGGTCAGACAGCACAGCTGAAGTGACGGAAAACAAACAAGATCAAATGAGGACTCATTAACCTACATTGAAGTAAACAAGAGGCTGGCTGATTAAGCCACCATAGGCAGTATTTTTTTTGCAGTATTTTGCTTTAGCAATGTAAACATTTGTTATTTATTTCCATGCATGGCTGAAACTTGCCCTGCTTAGCTGTGGGAGCTTCTAATATCACAACAAAACACAGAGAACAGTCAAGCTCCTCACTCTGACACTACGGTGTTTATTTGTACACGGACGAACCCACAGAACAGCCGAGACCACTTCAGCCAATGTCCACAACACGGATACATTCAATCAAAGCCTCCTCTGTGTACCTGTCATCGTAGCAGAAATCGGCGCCCAGCGTGTTGACATAGAGGACCAGAGCCACGGCGCTGCACACCAAATCTGCGAACATCTCTCAAAAAGAGAAGGAGAGCAAAGAGAGGAAAGGAAAACGAAAGAAAGGGTGCGATTTGAAACCCTCTCTCTAGTCGCTCTCTCCGCCAAAAGCAGAAAAAATCCGAGTCCCCATCCTCGCAGCAACAGTCCGTCAGTGCCACCTCTTTAACCCATACTGAGTGCGGAGAGAAGCGGCTTTGATCCACAGCGAGAGCCGGTGATAGGGGCAGGAGGTGCGGTGGGAGAGCCTGCTGCTGCTCGGCCTTCCACCGGGACTGTTTGGCTGCTGCATGGTGGACGCGGAATAAACGGCGAGACAGAGCCGCGTGTGGTCGCTGCGCACACCGCGCATGCGCCGAACCCCTCCTCCGCCTCAGCGCACCACCGTCCGAATTAAAAGATGAAAGCGGTCACGTGGTACGGCTGCGAGGATATCGACCAATCAGCGGCAGGCTGCCTCGTTTACACAGCTCGGTCATTCTATTATTCTTAAATGACACACTACACAAGCATCACAGTCACATCAACACAGGGAACTACAGCTTTGTCTTTATTATGGTCATATCAAGTTGATAATGTGTGTTTCACTCTCGCACCGAGTTTAAAACTGTATCACACAGAATCAGTGAAACCGGAAAGTGATGAAAAAGAAATCAGGCTAATTTAACTGATTTTATTTTAGTAACAGAATATAATTTAAGTGTTGACTCTCTAGATTTCAGTTGGTATTTCATTAGTATGTGGTCATAGACGTTGCTATGCAAATGCACATCAACTGCCAGCTTTGATACAACAGCAGTTACTTCTGACTATAACCTGCTGTGATCTTTAGTGTATCACAGTGAAATACACAGTATTAGATGACTCACATATAAGGTCTTTTAACAATAATAGCAGTACTCCCACACACACAACAGTACAACAGCCAAGTAGCAGATGTACCCTCATGGAAAATACATTTAGATATAAATTAATTACAGATTATAACTTAACACCATGACCTGAAATTAAAAGCTGTTATAATAATAATAATAATAATAATAATAATAATAATTATTATTATTATTATTATTATTATTATTATTATTATTATTATTATTATTATTATTATTATATTTGTTGCTTTAAAACCAGTGAAACACTGATAAATCACTTAAAAAACATTGGAAGTCCTTTTGTCCTTTTCATTTTACTAAATTTGAACATATATATATATATATATATATATATATATATATATATGATTCATAATCTTGATATTTAGGAACAAATCATTTATATCAGCCAGTGATCACTGTCAATGTATGGCTGAATTGTAAAGCCTCCAGTAGAGGGCCCACAACTAAAATCACGGTCTTGTCTCTGCCAGATTCCAGTTATATGCAGGAAAGCACACTGGTTGACAAGTAAGGCATTTTATCCATCACACCAGTGTTTTACAACGCATAGAAAAGCTACAAATTCTGCTGTAGGCCTACCTTTACCAGTGAAACAAAGTTACTGGCAATCTGCTTTAAGCTTACCCTTAAAATATAGGGAAATCAAAGGAGTGTTTGAGGCAATAAAAAGAGAGGGAGGAGAGAAAGAAAGAAAAAGAGAGAGAATCAATCTTGGAGTTGCTACAGAGACAAAGAATGCAGTATGGTCCAGTGAATATTGATGCAATTCTATTTCAATAGCAGAGTCCAGTCCACTGAAGCAGGCTTCAATGTAGCCATTCACAGGGCAGCGGGACACTATGATGTAATCCATTAGAGGAATTAATTAAAGTGATCACAGTAACAGAGCTGTAGCCCCAGCTTCACTGTAAGCCATCCATTTGTAGATGCCTCATACAGTGAAACACATTTAAATAGTGTCCTCAAGGCATGTGTGTGCTGTAAAAAGAGTGGTTGTTTATTTTGAGTTGCTAAGTACCATGTGTGGTTTGCAACTTTCTAACTGCATGGCTTAATCTAAGATAATTCCATGTACATAGCCCTAAGGACAGCCTGAAATTCAGATTTATTACATAAACTGCTGTGTTTTTCATTTAATGTGCACTATGAAAACTTTCCACTGGCATGTTTATTTCAGTCTTTCTGAAATGGGCATTTTAAAATCATTAATCTGGACTTAAAATAGGTTACAAACAAGTTCTGCGTATAGTTGTACAGTTTGTGGTGCTAAATGAAATCAGAACGTTACAATATACTGTACAATTACACTCTGTACATTTCTGCTGTACACTTTACTTTCTGTACACACATATTCTCTATGTGTTACATATAACTGAATGCAACACAGTTCTGTTCTTCATCTATTCTATCTGTATCTATTTTCCTATGTATGTGTACATATTTATATTAATAATAAATCATTAACTAGAGCAATATTAGAATATATTTAGTTCTTTACCAGTGTTTTCACTACTCTGTATTATTATATATTTAATACTAGCTAACATGCCTTGTACTAAGCAATGACTATATGTTTTATCTATCTATCTATCTATCTATCTATCTATCTATCTATCTATCTATCTATCTATCTATCTATCTATCTATACAGATTCATCTAGGGTCTTAACATAGTTTTAAGATACTGGATGTTGTATGTTAAAGAAGCAAATCAACAAGCTGTAGTGTGATATGAAGAATTATTTGGATGTTACTAATTACTGAATGAGTAACTAAAATTAAATATCTATTAGATTTGCTACTTCTCTACATATACTTTTCCCTACACAAAAACACATATTTCCATTTAGACATGAAAGCATTCTGTAATCCATATAGTATACGCCCTTATACACACACAACACATAACTTGTATCTAGTCTTATTGTCCATTTGATCAGCTTCAGTGACCCGATAGATGCACATTTTAGTTCTACATTTACAGACTGTAGTCCATCTGTTTCTCTGTATACTATGTTAGCCTCATTTCACCCTGTTCTTCAATGATCAGGACCCCCACACTGCAGATGTTATTTGGCTGGTGGATCATGCTAGATCATTACATTATTACAGTGACATTGATATTGTGTTAGTGTGTGTTGCACTGGTGCAAATATATCAGACACAGCAGAGCTGCTGGAGTTTTTAAGCACTTTCCACTATGTTAGACACACCAACCTTGTTGGTGCACCGTATAGATATACAGTCAGAGACAGTAGTTCATCTGTTGCTGTACAGTTTGTGTTGGCCATTCTCTAGTTCTTCATCAGTGGTCAAAAGACTCTGTCCACAGGACACTGTTGGATGGTGGAGTATTCTCAGTCCAGCAGTGACACTGAAGTGTTTAAAAGGTCCAGACAAGGTGAACAGTCATTTGCTTTGAGACTATAAATTTACAAATAAAACATACACATGGCCCACACAGTGTATGCACCTATGTATGACTAGATTGCCAAGCTTGCACTTGTAAAGTAATTTCTCTTTTATTTTTCAGGAGTTTCCATAGAAATGGCCTATATAAAATGCTTATGTAGGGCTTATCAAGGTGTTAAATACCTCTGAAATATGTTCTACAGACAAGTCAAACAGTAGGGGCCTTCAGCTAAGGTGTTACTGTACCCTCATATGTCAGGCTCTGCTTTAGCTCCACTCCACTTACAGTTTCTGAATTATGACATTGTTTCCTGCCGTGCATTTCCCTGGGTGCTGTGGCTGTGGCCTAGTCTCTCCCAGATTCATGCCTATGTGGTTCTAGCGCTGAGTGAAAGCATGTGTGCAGTCAGTGAAATCTAGTTTCATTCTAGAGTCCTCATCTCTTCTATCTAGGAGGCCGTGGTGTATTTGTGTTGCGAGTTAGGTAATTATGATGCAGGTCCATGGCTTGGAGGCTTGAGTGACTGCTGTCTGGAAGTACAGTTGGACAACCACAAACATGACAGAAATGAACTAGTGCCGAGGTTGCATTTTTGTGGTTGTTCAAGTCTGTAATAGATTTACCATCAACAGAACACCAAACAGAACAGTTGTGTCAAACCTAGGGTGAAAATAACAGGGGGCTGGGAGATTTTTGACCCACCAAAACCTACCCCATTAAGTAAACACAGAACATAAAGGTTCTTAAAAAATATACAGTACCCATCAAAAGTTTGGACATTCAGTGTTTTTTCATTATTTAAAAAATTGTCTGCATTGCAGATTAATACTAAAGTCATTCAAACTATGAAGAAATACATATGTAATTATTTAGTAAACAAAAAAGTGTTAAACACACCAGAACATGTTTTATATTTTACATTCTTCAAAGTAGGCACCTCTTGCTTAGATGACAGCTTTCTTGGCATTTTCTCAGTCAGCTTTATGAGGTAGTCACCTGGAATGGCCTTCAGTTAACATATGTACACTTCAACTATGAGAGACAAATGAGAAAAACAATCCAGGAAATCACATTGGAGGATTTTTAAAGAATTTATTTGTAAATTATGGTGGAAAATAAGTATTTGGTCAATAACAAAAGTTCAACTCAATACTTTGTAACATGGCAATGACAGAGGTTAAATGTTTCCTGTAAGTCTTCACCAGGTTTGCATACACTGTAGCTGGTATTTTGGCTCATTCCTCCATGCAAATCTCCTCTACAGCAGTGATGTTTTTGGGCTGTTGCTGGGCAACACAAACTTTCAGCTCTCTCCACAAATTGTCTAGGCCACTCCAGGACCTTTACGGAGCCACTCCTTCACTGCCTGAGCAGTGTATTTCAGATCATTTTCATGCTGGAAGGCCCAGCCATGTTTCATGTTCACTGCTCTTACAGATGGAAGGAGGTTTTGGCTTACAATCTCACTATACATGGCCCCGTTCATTCTTCCCTTAACACGGATCAGTCGTGCTGTCCTCTTTGCAGAAAAACAGCCCCAAAGCATGATGTTTCCAGCCCCATGCTTAGCAGAAGGTATGGTGTTCTTGGGATGCAACTCAGCATTCTTTTTCCTCCAAACATGGCAAGTGGACTTGAGTATCAAAAAGCTCTATTTTTGTCTCATCTGACCACATGACCTTCTCCCATGCCTCCTCTGGTCATTGGCAAACTTGAAATGGGCCTGGACATGTGCTGGCATGAGCAGGGGGATCTTGAATGCTCTGCATGATTTTGAACCATGATGGCATAGTGTAGTGTGTTAATAAATGGTTCTTTTTGAGACTGTGGTCTCATCTCTCTTCTGGTCATTGATCAAGTCCTCCTGTATAATTCGGGGCTGACTCCTGACATTTCTCAGAATCATCATTACCCCATGAAGTGAAATCTTGCATGGAGCCCCAGACAGTCATCTTGTGTTTCTTCCAGTTTCTAATTGTGCCAACAGTTGTTGCCTTCTCAACAAGCTGCTTGCCTATTGTCCTATAGCCCATCCCAGCCTTGTGCAGGTCTACAATTATGTCCCTGTTGTCCTTAGAAAGCTCTATGGAGTGTGACTGATTGAGAGTGTGGACAGTTGCCTTTTATAGACATAACAAGTTCAAACAGGTGCAATTAATACAAGTAATTAGTGCAGAATAGGAGGGCTTCTTAAAAAAGAACTAACAGGCCTTTAAAAGCCAGAATTCTCACTGGTTGTTTATTGACCAAATACTTATTTTCCACCATAATTTACAAATAAATTCTTTAAAAATCCTACAATGTGATTTTTTTCTCATTTGTCTCTCATACCTGAAGTGTACCTATGATGAAAATTACAGACCTCTCTCGTCTTTCTAAGTAGGAGAACTTCACAATCAGTGGCTGACCAAATACTTTTTTCCCCACTGTATCAGCTAAACCTGATGACAAACTCAGATTAAAGAAAAGTAGAGGACAGTGTAAAATATGTGAAATGCTATATGTTGTGTAACCTTATAAACAGTGATAAAACAGAGGTTCTCCTTTTGGATCAAAAGGCTGCAATAAGTGAATAACCAAACATCAACTTACAATCTAGCTGATCTCACTGTTATACTTGGATTAGCAGCAATAAAGCTCAGTGTCACAATTGACAATCATTTGATCAACACATGGCTAATACTACAGCTTTTCTACAGCCACAATATTTTCAAGGTAAGATGTCGTATCCACACATGATGCAGAAAAGTTTGGCTTCATTACTTCAAGGTTGGATTACTATAACACACTATTGTCAGGGTGTTTCATCAGAAACCACAATAAACTTCAATTAGTTCAAAATGCTGCAGCCAGGATTCTTATTAAACTACTAAATGTAATCATATTAGGCCAGTTTGTTTGTTTGGCATTTTCTATGCCCAGCTTAGCATTTGGTAATTAGTGTTTCCCACTAGATAAAGTTTGTAGATTCAGGTGTTCATTGGACATTGACTGATGGTAAACTTTCGCCTGCACATGTTCACTCAGGTTTGTTGATTGTGGAGAGGAGGGATGCCAATGTTTCAGGGTGCTCCCATGTTACCTTGTCTCTCTCTTTTTAGAAAGGCTGTTTTAGATAGTTGTACTCTGTAAATCCTACAGGACTAATTCAACATTTTCTAAGGTTTATCTGAGTGAATGCCTGCCTACCTGTATGTCCTAACACTGCCTGCCCAAAATAGCTGCCTGCTTAACATTACAGACCACATTAAAGTTAATATGGACTATAACTTCTGCTACTACTACTACTGCTACTACTGTAATAATAATAATAATAATAATAATAATAATAATAATAATAATAATAATAATTATTATTATTATTATTATTATTATTATTACTATTACTATTACTACTACTACTACTACTACTTTTATGATTCTTACCATGACTTACTTTTGACTCACTACCAATAATAATAATAATAATAATAATAATAATAATAATAATAATAATAATAATTTTATTGTTGTATTTATATTATTATTGATTCCTTCTAGTGTTTTATTATTAATTGTTTTTTTTTTATTTAATCTTAAATTAATACATTGGACACCTAGGCCAAAATATTTAATTAAACTGATTAATAAACTGACTACTAACTGATCAATTAATTATTTTTATTGCCTGATGTTTTTAAATGAGCTGACATGGAAGGATCAAATTGATGGTATTAATTAAAAAATTACCTTTTCTTTGTTTAATATTTATCTAAGAATTAACTAGCTAGCTACAAACCGGATTCCAAAAAAGTTGGGACACTAAACAAATTGTGAATAAAAACTGAATGCAATGTCAAATATGAAATGTCAATATTTTATTTGTAATAGAACATAGATGACAGATCAAACGTTTAATCTGAGTAAATATAACATTTTAAAGGAGAAATATGTTGATTAAAAATTTCACAGTGTCAACAAATCCCAAAAAAGTTGGGACAAGTAGCAATAAGTAGCTGGAAAAAGGAAATTGAGCATATAACAAACAGCTGGAAAACCAATTAACACTAATTAGGTCAATTAACAACATGATTGGGTATAAAAAGAGCTTCTCAGAGTGTCAGTGTCTCTCTGAAGCCAAGATGGTAAGAGGATCACCAATTCCACCATTGTTGCGCAGAACGATAGTGCAGCAATACCAGAATGGTGTTATCCAGCATAAAATAACAAATACTTTTAAGTTATCATCATCAACCGTGCATAACATCATCAAAAGATTCAGAGAATCAGGAACAATCGCTGTGCGTAAGGGTCAAGGCTGTAAAACTCTACTGGATTCTCGTGATCTCCGGGCCCTTAACCATCACTGCACCTCAAACAGGAATGCCACTGTTAAGGAAATAACAGAATGGGCTCAGGAATACTTCCAGAAAGCATTGAACACAATCCACCATGCCATCCGCCATTGCCAGCTGAAACTCTACAGTGCAAAGAGGAAGCCATTTCTAAGCAAGCTCCACAAGCTCAGAC
>BRDA01005267.1:1060-16335 GCA_036984385.1 Crenuchus spilurus
AGAGCAGTAAAACAAGAAAAAAATTAAAATGTCACTTTGTGTGTAATGAATATAAAATGAGTTTACTTTAACACATATTCTAATTTTTTGATGTAGCACTAAAGTGTTAATGCAGCTAACAAGTATAATAAGCATACACCCCATCATAGAGCATTGTGAAAACAGCAAATTACATGTGGATCACCACAGGCTTACATCAAACCTTATGACTAATGAGTGTGGCTAGTAAAGCATGCATCTATGAAAATGGCCAAAAGTATGTTCAGATGTTGTTTTTCTGGGAGATGTTGTCCTTTTACAGTAAAGCCTACATCAAACTTTCACTTTTAGTCGCAACATCCTGTGTCCTCTCTGAGGTTCAGAGCCCAGCTGTTTGTGAACACTCGCTTGTCTTCATTTTAAAATGGACTCTTATCCTGCCAGTTAACCTTACTCACCCTTTGGCTGTATCAGCTTCACTTAACATGTATACAAACTGCGCAGCAGAAAGGAGCATGAGGTTTCAATCATGTGTCTCTTTGAACGGTCTATCAGTAATATCTCATCACGGATCAACATAAATCAACATCATGGTTCACAAGTCATCCAGGACCTCATTTTCTCTCTGTGTGGGTGGTTAATATAGTGGAGGCCCAGGGCTGTTTTTGCTCCAGGGCAGGCATCACTGTGTGATGGGGTATCAGATGTAGGGATTTGGTGATGTTTTGAGTCGGCTGACTTGGGAAACCCACTAGGCACTCCACACCCAACCAAAACCATTACTCCTGCAGGCAAACACGTGTGGAATTCCAGTCTGAACCGCGCAGGGCTGAGGTCACAGGGAGCTCAGATTCAGGGTGGAGGAATTCCCCCTCAGAGGGAAAAGCTCAGAGAAAAACAGGTGCACAAATGAAGGGGTCTTGAAGAGCATCTTCCTCCTTTTATCTGTGTAACTAATAAAAGTCCAAGTGCTCAAAGTGGCTCAATGGACTAAGGCACTGGTACTATGATCAGAAGATTGTGAGTTCGAATCCCAATCACGCCGATTTCCATCGGCAGCCGGGACATGAGAGAGCAAAATTGGCAGTGCTCTCTTTGTGCGGTTAGATGGCGCTCTTTCCCCATCACTTCTACTGTTCAATGTCCGCTGGCTCATGTGTCTGTTAGCTGATGTATCAGAGTTGGGGATCCTGCGCTTTCCTCCGAGCACGTTGGCTGTCCAGTCATGATGGAAAAGAGGCGGAGCCTGACTTCATATGCATCAGAGGAGGCCTGTGCTAGTCTTCACCCTCCGAACATTACAAGTGATTGGGAGCGTCCTAACGGATGGGTGGGTTGTTACACTGGGGAAAAATTGGGTTGAAAACAAAAAAAACATTCTTTCCACATCCAGTTTGGAGATACAAGGTTTTCTTATGACATCATCTCAGTTTTTCTGTGGTTCATGTGTCATATCGTGAAACTATGATCATAAATCTGTCCGTTTCTTTCTGTTTCTCTAGGCTGTTGTGACAAGGGAGCCGTTTCCTCTTCCACCAGCCCCAGCATGTCTCGAGCCTTCAGAGAGTTACTATGAAGAAGCTCAGCCCTATGATACAACCTTTAATGGTAAGCTCAGCTCCGGGAGAAATCCCATTATGGAATGCAATATTACAGAAGGTTTAAGGCACAACAGTGAAACCTCATGAGATAACAGACTGATTTTTGGATTTTTTTATGTCTAATCACAAGTCCACAAAAATTCATTGTAAAATATAAAAGTTTTAAGCCTGGTCTGGTGTCCCAAGTTTATGACCTTCAGCTTTGGAAGTTCTTGTTGCCATTCTGTCCCACCAAATGAGCAGAGTCACTGTTCTCTCATTGTCCTGATTTAGCTCACTGCCACTACATTCTTGCTAATATCGTTGAGAGCTGCCATCTCCAAATTTGGGCTGCAGCTTGTTGGATGGTTCCCCTCCAAACAGTGCCTTGACACAGAAGACCCTGTGGCTAAGGACTACAGAACAGTGATGCTCTTTGTTCGGCTGCAGCGGGTCCTCTGGCACTGGACGCAGTGATGGAACATTGACCGTGAGCCCAGGAAACGGAGCCAGCTGAAGCAGAATCTGGTGTGGATAGAGCGACTGTATGAGGAGATGATTTATATCTTCAGCAAATGTGCAGAGAACACAATGACTTGATCAAGCAGCTGTGTGTAACTTTGATAGAGATGGTGATGAGATAAAGCAGGAGTTCTATGAACTGGGACTTTTGCTTTCAAATTTTCATCACAGATCACAGGGTAAGAGCTTCCTTTAAGCCTGTGCCCAAACCCAATGTCAAGTGTTGGCTGTAAACCCGTATTGGACTCTGGAGCATTGGAACTGTGCTCTCTGGAGTGATGGAGCTCCATCTAATACTTTTGTAATGAGCTGTAGTTGACTTTGTGATCCAGAACTAATCATACTCAACATCAGTGCCTTCATACTTCCCAATACTCCTGTAATCACAGTATGGGTAACATGGTCGTTTTGTTAACACTAAAACATCTTAATGCCACCCATATCGCCCACCACTGACCCTTCTCAGAAAATATGGTGTTTCTATTATTGATTCCTCTCTAGTTCTTAAACTGAGCTTAAAAGTTGGAAACAGTAGGCCTTCGATTGGCTCATGCGTCTACTGATTGGTCCATTCGGAGGTGGGAACCCTTCACTTTACTCCGAGTGTGTTAGGCTCCCCAGTGACTTGTGCTTGACATTGCAGACGGGCTAATTTGCTACTACTACATTGAGAAGGGGATAAAAATGGGCAAAAACTTAGAAGTAAAATGATTAAAAATAAATAAATAAATTTGGAAACAGCCCGTACGGGAACAGATTCGAGATTTGAGATTGGTGGGAGAAACAATAACAACCTTCTATATGTGAATGACACAACACAAAACAGGAATTGAGTGACTTATATGCAAAGTTAGAGGTTTAAGTTCAAGTTCAAGAGGTTAGTTGTCATTTTATCTATATAGAGTACAGTTAGAGCTGGGCGATATGGCCAAATATTTTATCACGATACATTTTTCTACATTGATCAATCTCGATAATTATCACGATATTAAATTTTCTAACACCGTCATAGTTTTTAAACATCTTTCTAAAAACATCAGACTAAATACATGAATTGTTACTGTTTAATATATTAAAGTGTTTACTGCCAGAACATAATATTGTAGCGTCTGGCTGGACACGTTGAACGGATGGACGAGAAAGACGTTTAGTCATCGCTTTATTGTTGAAACTTACAGTGATTGCTGTCGGCCACAGCCACTCCAAAATAACAGGCTAGAGAGCTAATATGCTAATGCTAGCTAGCACTACGGCTGAGTGACACACACACACACAGCGACCTCTCGCTCTCTCGCCCGGCCAATCACACGCTTTTCTTAAACACAACAGTGCATTTAGGCAGTGCTGGTGAGGAGGAGGAGCTAACAAGCAGCAGTATCAGACTTCTGAATTCACTGTCAAGCTGCTTAGATGTGAAATGGAAACAAACGTAATGCTTATTGAATTCTATTGTCTCTGCTTATCATCGTCATCGGCGGAAAAATTATCGTGAAAAAAATCGATATCGTTTAATCGACCAGCACTATGTACAGTATATTGAAACAACCTCCAGGACCAGGTGCAACACAGAACATGAGTGCAATTAAAAACATACAGTAAACATACAATAAATACAAAAAAATAGGGAACGCTGCTTGTCTAACTAGACTGAGACACATTACAGGACAAAGGACAAATGTGATGTTGGTCAGTACGTGGTTCTGGGTGATATTTAGCAGCAGAAATCCAGAGTTTATAGCAGCAGTTTTACAATATTTTAGCAGCAGTTTTTAGTGAAATGTGGAACTTTTATATATGAAGTCAAAGGTTCCATAAACAGGAAAGACTGTTAATGATGGTGCAGATTTAGAAAAAGTGGAAAATTAAAAATTGTTCGGAAATCTGACAGAATATCAGCTGGCAAAACCAGGATGAACCAGTTTGAGACAATTCTCAAATGTTATGATGTGTGAACTAAGACTGAGACTGGTCTTCTCTGTGGTTCCTTCTGGATGTGAAAGCTGGACAATACAGATGCAGAAGTTTGAGGGATTTTGAACTTGAAGACTCTTGAACAGGAAATGGAAACAAATGGATTGACCAAATCAGTCCTCACCTCTCACTCAAAGTCCAAATGCACCTGAGGATCTTATTTTGGACACATTATCAGACAAATGAGCTCAACGGAGAAGACAGTTATACTTGGGACCGTCGTTAAGACACCTGAAGACCCAAACGAGATTCTGGAGGAACAATTCTCTGCCCAAATGTTACTCCGAAGTTCCGTTTCTACTCTATCAGATTCTGTTAGATTGACTATTAGAAATTACTGAGATGTTACGCGTATCTCCTTAATTATTTTTTCCCGTTTGGGTGCCGATTTCCCATTTCAGTTTCACTTTGACTGAATTACTTAAACTTTCACGACAGATGAAGCTGAAGCCGTGAGCAGCTCTTATGAGTCCTACGATGAGGATGAGCTACCAAAGAACCAGTCTGCAGCACAGCATCAATGGCCGTCTACAGAGGCATCCATAGAGCTGATGAAGGATGCACGGATCTGCGCTTTTCTCTGGAGGAAGAAGTGGCTTGGCCAGTGGGCCAAACAGCTGTGTGTTATTCGAGAGACTCGTCTTCTGGTAGGTGATCTCAGAGTCCGTGTTGTTCACAGCTCTTCTCCACCCTCTGACTGACCCACTAATGGTTCTAGTCTTCATGGACACAAATGCTAACTGAAAATCTGAGAAATGTTAGTAATAAAAGTATTAATTCCCCAGAAATCAGTCTTGGGAAGACTAAGAGCGTGTTTATTTTACTAAGTAATGTGTATTACAGTGTCAGTTACTGTGAATCCTACCTCAGTGGAGCTTGAATGGTTGAAACAGATGTTTGGGATGCTTTTGTTTTACATCGTCTTGCAGTGTACAGCAGGGGTGTAAATCCTGACCTTCACAGCAATTTAATGTGATCCTGAGTCAATTATTATCATAATGCACTGCATCCAGAGTTTGTTTACATTCTGGTCTGAGGTGTGGAATTTACATTTGAAGGCTGTTGCGGTTAGAATAAGGTGTGGCATTACAAAATCTATAGCTGAATATTCGTAGAGTACAGTGTAGTGTACTGTGTTTTAATACAGCAGCGTTGGAAGCAGCCGTGGCCTGGTGGTTAGGGATCTTGTCTTGGAAAGGTCGCTGGTTCAATCAGAAATTGGCAGTGCTCTCTCTGGGTGGGTAGATGGCTCTCTATCACTCTCACATTACAATGTCTGCTGGCTCAGGCGTCTACTGATTGGTCCATTCAGAGCTGGGAATCCTGCGCTTTCCTCCAAGCGCGTTGGCTCCCCAGTGACGGTGTATCAGCGGTAGCTCAAAAAGAGGTGGTGTCTGCATCACACGCAACTGAGGAGGCTTGTGAATGTCTTCACCCTCCTAGAGTCAGGGACAGTGCAAAGTGATGGGGAGAGCCCCCTAGTGGATGGGTTGGGTAAATTGGCTACTACCACATTGGGAAGGGGATAAAATTGGCAAAAAAATAGAAAAAGGTTGAATCAGTAATCGTTTGCATGTTTTTGTTTACTTATGCAGTGCTATAAAAGTTCTAAGGACCAGACTCCCCTGCTGGATGTAAGTCTCTTGGGCTGCAGCGTCATCTACAAAGAGAAACAGCCCAAAAGAAAAGAGCACAAGCTGAAGATCTTCCCACAGGGTGGAGAGACCATCGTGCTGGGCCTGCAGAGCAAAGAGCAGGCTGAGCAGTGGCTGAAGGTGAGGCTGTGAGAAAGGTATACACTCAAACAGTGTCTCTCAGCTTGCACAGTTAATGATTTACACTCGTGTTTATCCACACAGGTGATCCAGGAGATCAGTCCCAAATCTGTAGAGGGATCTGACATCTCCGATTCCCCGAGGCTCATTTGTACGAAGGTACGACCTCAGCGTGTTAATAATAAACCACATTTGCTTAAGCAGGAAGGAAATATATTTATGGACATCTAGTGTATCTAAACAGTACACAGCTGTAGTTCCATCTTGGGCTTTTACAATGATTACATTTTTACATTATTACAATTATTGTCCACCGTTATTAATTATTACATGTTTATATTATAAGTCAATGTGCATTTTAATCAGGAATGTTGAACCAAATGATTGCAAATGTCACAGGTCTTGCAAAGCTTCAGAGAGCAGCGCTGAGTAATGTTTGTTTATTTGAGCTGGAGCTGCGTCTGTGGTTAGTTTGGAAATACTGAGTATTGACAAACAGGAAGTTAGACAGCTGATCATTTAATCTGGCTTTAGGCTTGTACTTTAAAAGTTGCACACTCTGCCCAATCTGACCATTTATTTGTTAATGGCAATTATTATATAACAATTAATCATCAGCTAAACGTTTATGGTTGTGACAGCAATAGATCCATGCAAGTGTCCATTTAATTGATTATACATATTAAACCACATGCTGTAGTTGTGAAGAAAGGGCTTTATGTAGGATCAAGTAATGCAGAAAACAAGGGACTGAGTTACAGATCGACAACATTGTCTCAGTCTTGAGTGCTGTTATTATACACAGCAACAGTTTTGCATTGTCACAAGAGAGTAAGAGGTGAACGAAGTCTGAAGTATATTTCTATGTATTTATTTTGTGTCTAAAAATGGTAGTTCATGCTAAAATTAATGGGGTTTTTTTTATTTATTTTTTTTATTATTATTATTATTATTATTGCTGTTGTTGTTGTTAATAATAATAACAAATATTAATAACATTAATATTTAATTACTATTTTTTTTATTATTATTATTAATAATAATAATAATTATCATTATTTATATTTTATTAACATTTATTATTATTATTATTATTGCTGTTGTTGTTGTTGTTAATAATAATAATAACAATAACAAATTAATAACATTAATATTTAATTACTATTTTATTATTATTATTATTCATAATAATTATTATCATTATTTATATTTTATTAGCATTTATTATTATTATTATTATTATTATTATTATTATTATTAAATATTAATGCCATATTACTAATAATAACAATTATTATTGTTATGGCTACTGTGATTATTATTTTGATGGTTATTATTATTATTATTAATAATAATAATAATATTTACTATTATTATTATTGTAGTACCATTGATTCTGACTCACAAGCATATGGATAGTGTTTCTTCAGAACATCCTATCATCTATTTACATCTTTCTTAAAGGCTTGTTCATGATTCTTCTGATTGTACAGTTCAACAATGTTTTTGTCTGTTTAGTCTAAGACTACTGTTAATCAGCGTCTTGGACACAGGCCCTAAAAGTCTTATATATGTGCAATACCTTTCTTATATGTGCAGTATCCCTTCATTATCAGTGTCCTCACCATGCTCTTTATTTTGTATATTCTAAAAATTAAGAATAACTTCTAAAGAGATAAAATCAGATGGTAACCTACATTTGAGAAAGTCTGTTTAACTCTTCTCTCTGCAGGTTGAGCTTAATGAGAGACACTCCGTGGCCTCAGAGAGCGGCAGCAGCACAGACAGCCACGCGGAAAACCTGGAGACTAAAGACGGTGAGACTCGGTCACAGCCTTCATTCTTTTACACGTCTGAGTTTGTGGGGGGTCGTTTTCTCATTAAATTCTCATTTTCAAATTCCATGCAGTTAAAAAGAAATGTGGCTCTGGCCTGATCAGCAATCTGATGAACATTGGGAAAAAGAAGATCTCATCTTTAGACAGACCTGAGAAGTGTGTGGAAACATCAGGTAAATCACTGCAGATGTACGGTGGTATGTTTACTGATATGGCACGAGACTACCAACACCTGCACCATTTTTCTTCCTAACAGGCTATCTCAATGTCTTGGTGAACAGCCAGTGGCGAACCCGCTGGTGTCTGATAAAGAACGGGCAGCTGTGGTTCTACCAAGACAAGGGAAAGTCAAAGGTGGTGCAGCAGCCGGTTCCTCTAGAAGGGTGTATGGTCCTGCCAGACCCCAGCCCTGAACACCTTTACTCATTTCGCATTCAGATGGACGGAGAGGAACTTGCCATCCTGGAGGTGAGCATGTTAAGTTATGCTGTGTTTGATGTGCTCATATCTCATCACAGGATTAAAACAATCACAATTCAGTCTAGTGCTGCCGTAATTACTGTAAATGTACACTGATCAGCCAAAACTTTAATACCACTTACAGATGAAGCAAATAACATGTGACCGTGTGTTCAATGCTAGAAATGTTCAGAGGTACAGACAGAAGAGTCACTTCGACAACAGCCAAATAATTATGACCAGGTGACTGGATCAGGGAAGCTCACTTTATTTTTTATTGTTATTTCCGCTACACAGTGCAGTACATGTTGGAACAAAACCAGGACCAGGAGCAACACTGAACACAAGTGCAACAATAAACAAACAGTAAATATACAATAACTACAAGCCCTAATCAGTGTTAAATTTGACAGGTGATTTTGATTTAGTTTTAGTCTGAGTCTTCTGGCTAAAATGTATATCAGTTTTAGTCATTTAGTCATTGTTAGTTTTAGTCTAGTTTTAGTTGACAAAAACTGAAAACATCTTAGTCTAGTTTTAGTCAATTAAATATTTAAAATATTTAATCTAATTTTAGTTATGTATTTTTAGTTATACTATTTTAAAGATATTTTTAGACTGCTTACGGCTATTTTTTTTTTTTTATTTAATTTTTATTTCTAAGTTTTTGCCAATTTTTATACCCTTCCCAATGTAGTAGCAGCCAATTAGCCTATCCCCTAAGTTAGGACTCTCCCCATCACTGTCCCTGACTCAAGGAGGGTGAAGACAAGCACAAGCCTCCTCTGTTTCGTGTGATGCAGCCACCGCCTCTTTTCAAACTCTCACTGATACACTGTCACTGGGGAGCCAATGCGCTCGGAGGAAAGCGCAGGATTCCAATCTCCAAATGGACCAATCAGTAGACGCCTGAGCCAGCGGACATTGCAATCTGACAGTGATAGGGAGAGAGAGAGCACTGCCAATTTTGCTCTCTTGGGCCCCGGCTGTTGATGGCAAACAGCATCCTAAGATCATAGTGTCAGCGTCTTAGCCTGCTGTGCCACTCAGGTCCCAATTTACAGCTATTTTTAATAAAACAATAGCCTTTAATTTTTGATACATTTAAAAACACAACCTCAAATATGTATTTAAAATGCAACAAAGGCTGTATGTGTGTCTCACGGCTCCAGTTAGATGTGTTTGAGATCTGTTTAACCGAAATAATAACAGATTGCACATATATATCCCCATTAGACATTGAAAAATTCAAAAATGACACAAACATATAAAACTACATATTAATCGTGGTTAGCTAGCTAGTTAACTAACTATACTAACTTGTAGCTAGCTAGTGTAAGATAAGAATCTGATACTAAATAATTTGGTTAATTTATCATTTTTTTATGTTATAGAAGAGAAAGTTCATGGAAATGTGTTTGTGACAATTTTATTCCAGTTCACATACTTTTGATTACTCTGGTCTGGTCTCTCTTGATCTCTCAGTTTTTGATAGAGGGGGTCTGGAGGAGAGGAGAGAGAGTAGTGTGGACGTGGCGGTCGAAAAGTAGAGAATATAAAAAAGTATTAAGAATGAGCTCGTTGGTGTCTGCTTGTATTTATGTATTTACTTTTAGGATAGAGGGTTACACTAGCTACGTTGGCTACGTTAGCTTACCTTTTCGTAAGTATCGTGTTCGTATTGAGGTTCGTTGTGTTTTTCCCAGTTATTTTCAATCGACAAACTTTGCACGTGTCTGTTGTGTGTAGGCTTCACCAGGGTGGTAGGGGAGCTTACGGTGCTTTGCGAAAGTAAGACGTAAGGATGATGTTTTGTTGTGAGAAAATGGTTGTCAACGACTATTTTCGTTATAATTATCGTTAACGAAATTAACAGTGCTGTGCAAATGTGCAGTGATATTTAGTTCCTGAGAGTCAGACTGTGTGTGTTAAGGAGTCTGACAGACTGAAGGATGAAACTGAACAGTCTAGCAGTGATGGTCTGAATGCTGTGGTATCTTCTACCAGAAGGCAGCAGGGTGAAGAGAACATGTGATGGGTCCTCTACAATGCTGAGAGCTTTCTAGATGCAGTGCTTGTTGTAAATGTCCTTGAGAGATGGAAGAGAGACCAAAATGATCTTCTCGCTCCCTAGCAACAAGGCTTGCATGGTTCTAAAATTCAGCAGTGATGATTACATACCAACATAACACAAAGTTCAGTCTGTGGCTGATCCAACAAACGTACTAGTGATAATATGAGTGGGTCTAGTTCAGTCCTAAGCTGACTGGCTACTGACAGTCTCAGGAAAGGCAACACAATCATCAGAGATTCTGTTCTCCATCCTCACATCAGTACCACAGTGTATCAGACTGCCACACACTTCCAACCTGCACACAAAGCTACCCACCCTGCCATGTTAAGAGGCTGTGGTCAGTTCAGGAACCACATATACACTGTTCTGATGGATCAGCGCTTTACACACACTCCAGCGCTGATGCCCTCATATTGCCAGAGTAGAGCTCAGCAAGGCAGCATTTACAGTGGCTGCTGGAGTTCAGTCTCTACACTGTCACTCTCCATTCTTTACGGTTCATGACATGAATATACTTAGTTTAGACCAGTGGTTCTTAACCTTTTTTGAGGCACTGAACCCACCAGTTTCATATGCGCATTCACTGAACCCTCCTTTAGTGATAAATAAAATATTTATATATAATATATATATATATATTTTTTTTTTTTTTCTTCCAAATTCAAGACATAAGTATTTGTTTTTTTTTACTGGTGCACAAAATGAGCCGTGCATGAACATCACCTTGTTCAAAGAACAAAACCAACACAGTGCATGAACTCACAACAAATTACAGTATTACTTTATTCTGGCCCTGAAAAAATATTTCTTTTAAATAATTTTTTTTTTTTTACCATTTTACTACTAAAAAATTTATTTGGATTTTTTAAAGAATTTAACAATTTTTAATAGCTTAAAATTTAAAATTTAATTTCTTTTTTTGTCATTTTGAATACATAAAATACTTTTTTTGGGGCCAGAATAAAGCATTGCCCAAATGACATACCTGCTAATCAGTGTGACTTCTGCTGTTGTTTTTGGGAGACCAGTTCAGATATGCGTGGCTTCACCTTGGCAAGTGCTACTCTCATGTCATCTTCACAGCAAAGTCTGTTCCTTTTCTTCGTTTTTATGTCTCGACATATCTGGTATGGATTCAAATATTAAGAAAGAAACCACACGCCGTACAACTATGACAGCCGTTGACTACTGCATGCGCTAAATTCCCCGCAGCACTGATTGGCTGAGCAATGTAACGTGATCCTCTGCAGCAAGTGATGGCCAAGCGGGTTGTATCATCACGACTTTACACAAGTGTGTGTTTACCTCCGTGGCAGAGGCTCCTCCGAACCCCCGAGACTGACTTATCGAACCCCAAGGGTTTGATAGAACCCAGGTTAAGAACCACTGGTTTAGATGTTTGTGTTGTGTGGATGCATACATGTGGTTATTTGTGATAAAGTGTACTCTCAGCAGAAAGATAAACAACTGATTTCCTGTTCCAGCATTTAGAATCTGACCTCTTATCTATTTTTGGAAAGACGTTTTTTTTTCTGTAAACAAAGAAAAAGGAGGACAACATGGTAACTTCTCAGCCCATAAAGGTTTTGGCTGTGATGATTTATAACCACTGCTGCACAGGGACTGGGACGTGTTTTGTTGTATACGCTTCTCGTTAAAATGGGACATTTTTGGGTCTTCTTCTCTCACCTCTCAGGCAAAGTCATCTGCTGACATGGGCCACTGGCTGGGGTTGTTACTCTCGCAGACGGGGACCAAAACTGACCCAGAGGAACTCACGTACGACTATGTAAACTCTGAGCGGATATCCAGTATAGTCAATGCAGCCAAGACCTCCATGTAGTAAGTCTATACCAGTCCAACGGACATCTTTCTGGCCGTTATCATTGCACCCACTATCATCATCATTCCTGTCCCACTACTGTCACCATATCAGCTCACCTGAACTTTACAACAAGATCATAGGATTATGATTCATCACACACTTAGAATTAGCAGACCAGAGGAGGATGGGTCCCCCATGTGAGTCTGGTTCCTCCCAAGGTTTCTTCCTCCAGCTCTGAGGGAGTTTTCCCTTGCCACTGTCGCCGTTGGCTTGCTCACCGGGGATTAGGGATTAATGATTTGATGTTTGTTATTACTAACCCTGTAAAGCTGCTTTGTGACATCAGTTTTAAAAAGCGCTTCATAAATAAAATTTGATTGATTGACTGATTGATCATTATACAAGCACAGGATGAATATGCATCAGTTTAATTGTGGATGTTCCTTAGCTTAATGCAGAGGAGATACTCGGAGCCTAACGCTTACACGGACACCCTCCCCTCAAATCCCCACGGCTGTGACGACATCTATGATGATGTGGCCTCTACAGAGAATGAGCAGGAGGTGAGTAACGTCTTATGAAGACCGTTGCTGGCGTTCACACAGCAGATGAAGGAGTGGCCGTGGTCATGAATAGTGATCCTAGATAAGCACTGTATGAATACAGACCAGGTTCATCACTGGCTGTGTTTCGCTCTGCTTAACTAATATAGAAGACAAAAACAGCAGTGAGAAACGATGAGTGTGCCCGAGAGTCATCGTTGTGCCAATACCATGTTTGTGTTGCATGTGCTGTTGGTTTAATCTCCGTCTTTGTCATACAGGATGGTCAAGAAGGCAGCAGTGAGTATGTGGTGAGTGCAGAGCAGGATGGAAAGGACCGGGTGTATCTGGACCTGATCCCCGTCCGCTCTTTCCTCCACACAAGCTCGGGCAGAATGTCACCCCAGTCCAGTCCTTCTCCTCAAAGAGAGCCCAGCCCCACTCCACCTCACAGTGCTGATCAGCAGGACCCTGTGAACGAGGTTAGGCTTAAACCACGCCAGTCTAAATGTTTACCTCTGTTCTAATTCATCTGTAATACGTACAGTGGTGCTTGAAGGCTTGTGAACGCTTTAGAATTTTCTGTATTTCTGGATAAATATGACCTAAAACATCATCAGCTTTCCTAAAAGTAGATAAAAGAGAACCCAAGACAAAAATATACTTCATTTATTTATTGAGGAAAATGATCTAATATGACATTTGTGAGAGGCAAAAGTATGTGAACCTCTGAGATTAGCAGTTAATTTGGATGTGAATCAATGTGATGACAATCAGGTGTGAGTGGGCACCCTGTTTTATTTAAAGAACAGGGATCTATCAAAGTCTGCACTTCACAACATGTTTGTGTAAGTGTTTCATGGCACAAACAAAGGAGATTTGTGAGGATCAGAAAAAGAGTTGTTGGTGCTAATCAGGCTGGAAAAGGTTACAAAACCATCTCTAAAGAGTTTGGACTCCACCAATCCACAGTCAGTCAGATTGTGTACAAATGGAGGAAATTCAAGACCATTGTTACCTCCTCAGGAGTGTCGACCAACAAAGATCACTCCAAGAGCAAGGCGTGTAATAGACAGCGAGGTCACAAAGGACCCCAGTGTAACTTCTAAACAACTGAAGGTCTCTCTCACATTGGCTAATGTTCATGAGTCCACCATCAGGAGAACACTGAACCACAATGGTGTGCATGGCAGGGTTGTAAGGAGAAAGTCATTGCTCTCCAAAAAGAACATTGCTGCTCATCTGCAGTTTGCTAAAGATCACATGGACAGGTTATTGGAAGAATGTTTTATTTAACTGGGTTCTCTTTATCTACTTTTAGGACTTGTGAAAATCGGGTTATGTTTTAGGTCATACGTAAACTGTATAATAAACAGGTGTAGATGTGCAAAGCTTTTACTGTAGCTGAGGATCAGCATTGCACCTCAACTAAAACATACAGGATGAGTTAAATGTCAGGATTCACCCACATATCCTTGATCTCATCATTACTGTCGCGTCTTAGACCAGCTGTGATGTATGTTCTCCTTCACCTCCTCCACTGTCTTCAGTACAATAGACTTCCTAAAAAGTAACTTACATGGTTCCTCACTCTATATTACACTTATGAGATGACTGTACAGTCTATACAGACAAGCACTCGTTCTTGAAACAAGTCAAATTGTCTGTGAAAACGTTAATTCTTTAGATATAATTAAAGCAAATGTGTCGAAAGATTTAAGATATTTATTTATGAACTGAACTTCCCATAATTCCACCTATTTTACTTAACCAGGACATAAGGTGCAGCATGAAGCATCACAAAATGCCATCACTGTATCCTCTAAAAGCATTACGTTTGTCATGTGTTAGGTTATGAAACCTGTGGAGTCAGAGCAGGAAACTTCATTACCCACAACCACAGAGCGCCTTGATCCTCCACCCATCACCCCAAGATTGGATTTAGACCCCAGTCCCAGCGTCCAGACACAGAACCAGCACCAACACCACCAGCAGCACCAAACATCCCAAATTCAGCAACAGAAGAGCAGCCTCCCAGGTCAAGATGGCCATAAAAAAGTCCCTCCTCACAGCCCCAGCGCCCCTCGAAATCAGCTGCACAGTCAAACTCCCCACAGCCCCCCAAGCTCCAGGGCAAGGGCTGCAAGCACGGAGAGGTTTCTGGACAAGCTGAAGCCACTGGCAGCAGGTAAAGATCTAATGGACAACAGTTTCATGCACATTTTTTATGTATAATTTAATTTTTTAATTTATAGATAATTGTTACTGTACAAATATACAAGACTAGCGGTAAAAATACTTAAATACTGGTACATGATAGTTGATTAATATTATATTAATTTTATTATTACATATACATACATATATATATATAATATGTGTGTGTGTGTGTGTATATATCTATCTATCTATCTCTATCTCTCTCTCTATCTATCTCTCTCTCTCTCTATCTATATCTATCTATCTCTATATATATAGTGTGTGTGTGTGTGTGTATATATATAGATGTGTGTGTGTGTGTGTGTATATATCTATCTATCTATCTCTATCTATCTCTATCTCTCTCTATCTATCTCTATATATATAGTGTGTGTGTGTGTGTGTATATATATAGATGTGTGTGTGTGTGTGTATATATTATATATGTGTGTGTGTGTGTGTAGATATATATATGTGTGTGTGTGTGTGTGATATATATATCTCTATCTAT
>BRDA01005267.1:16345-26418 GCA_036984385.1 Crenuchus spilurus
TCTATCTCTCTCTCTCTATCTATATCTATCTATCTCTATATATATAGTGTGTGTGTGTGTGTGTATATATATAGATGTGTGTGTGTGTGTGTGTATATGTATATATAGATGTGTGTGTGTGTGTATATATATAGATGTGTGTGTGTATGTGTGTATATATCTATCTATCTATCTCTATCTATCTCTATCTCTCTCTCTCTATCTATATCTATCTATCTCTATATATATAGTGTGTGTGTGTGTGTGTATATATATAGATGTGTGTGTGTGTGTGTGTATATGTATATATAGATGTGTGTGTGTGTGTATATATATATATATATACACACATACACACACACACACTATATATATATATATACATACACACATTATCTATTAATATTACACTTTAATAATGCAGTGTTATCTTAGCAGATATATAATTTTTCTGTTAGCTGAAATTAATTAATTTGTCAATTCAGTGTAAAATTAAACGAGCTTAATGTAAGGCCCATATTTGCCACATTACATCCCACGAAAAACAAAACATTTCCTAAAGCGCAGTTCTACATTTATATTTTACATACTACACACATTACGTTGAAATACTGATGCTTTTGACTTTTTCACTCAGTATATTTCTACACTTTCACTTGAGTTAGATTTGGGAACAGTACCAGGTTTTTCACATTGGTACTTCGTCTGAACTCTGTTCACCCCTGCTTTTGTTTTCAACATCTGAATCTGAATGATTTGATCATAGCAGAGTTCTCCAAATTCTGCCCCATACAGCACCCTCAGGGTCAATCGAGGTGAAGCTGGGGAAGAACCGGACAGAGGCAGACGTGCGGCGCTTCACAGATGAGAGAGACCGGCTGGAGAGAGAGAGGGAAGAGGTCAAGAACACCCTGGCCACTCTGAGGAAGGAACGACGGGAAGCAAAAGAGGAGCTGAGCTCTTGTAAAGGTGCAGCACTGCCATCTAGTGGACAGTTTCTTATCTTTTCATTTACATTGACAGAGCAGCACTTGAGCACTTGCTGATGTGCAGCTCGGAGCCATCATCTTCAATATGCATAAACAAGAGATGCTTCCTTTTGTATACAGATGGTGTAGTTAACGGATAATAAGGCACAGAGGTCTTCATCCCTTTTCAGTTGTGTTCTCTGTCACAGACCCCTCTCAACAGGCCACTCTGGAGGCGTATCTGAAGCAGAGAGAAGAGGCGTGTCGTGAGGCGGAGCGTCGGCGAGTGGAGGTGGAGCTCAGTCTGGTTGAGGTGAAGGAGAGCTTAAGGAAGGTGGAAGCCGGACCCTTTACTTTAGGCACAACAGTGGATAGCAGTCTGCTGGACACACAGCCTACGGTCAGTCACACAGATGATGAACCTGTTTGAAGTTTCAAATTGTTTTCTGATTAAGGAACCTTTAAGAGTGCATAATGTCCTTTCTTTTTAGCCCAAGGCAGCTCCTCCTCCGGCCCCGACGACACCTGTCACTGTTAACAATGGCGACTCCTCACCTGTAAACTCAGCCACAGCACTGAAGAACAGGCCGCTGTCTATAATGGCAGCCAGCAAAGGAAACGTACTGCAGAAGGCCAAGGTAAGCATCCTGATGTGTAATCTCATTTAAAATGTAGCTTAAAGTGCAGAAAGACAGACATTAATTATACAGCTACTGTATACTATAATTCATACCCCCTCATTTTAGGGAATTAATCAATTCAGTACAGTCATGTTCAGCACTTGCTCAGTGTTTTGTCTTTTGTGGGCGGTTGGTTAACACACTCGCTCCTCAGCACTGAGGTGTTGGGTTCAAATCCCCATCTAGCGTAGATACTGCCGGATAGATGGACGGGAAGGGCGGAGCCACCACCCTGACCAACCTGGTACTGGTGGGGAGGAAAGATGTACTCGATAGAGCAGAAACAAAATACTTCCTTTTAAAGTTGAGTAGTAACTTGCGATTGGGCAGGAAGCCGAATGAGTGACGTAGTTCTTGCTTAGCGTCAAAGTTATTTTAACTTTTGCTTCCGCTTTCATTTCTCCCCGTGTCTGAGTGGGTTTCCTCCCACAGTCCAAAAGCATGGCTGTCCGTTAAATTTGGTACTCTAACACAGCCTTGTGTGTGTGCATGCACCCAGTGATGGACTGGCGCCATCAACAGCCAGAGCCCAAGAGAGCAAAAACTGGCAGTGCTGCTGAGCCCTGCTGGCTCAGGCGTCTACTGATTGGTCAATTCTGAGCCGGGAATCCTGCGCTTTCCTCCGAGCACGTTGGCTCCCCAGTGACGGTGTATCAGCGGTAGTTATAAAAGAGACAGTGGCTGTATCACACGCAATGGAGGAGGCTTGTGCTCGTCTTCACCCTCCTAGAGTCAGGGACAGTGCAAAGTGATGGGGAGAGTCCCCTAGTGGATGGGATGGGCTAATTGGCTACAAAATTGGGAAGGGGAGAAAATGGCCAAAAACTTATAAAGTAAATCCAGCTTATATAAAATACTGAACGTCTTAAAATAAACAGAATTCTAGCATGTTCTCTCTTCTTTGCAAGGTAAAATCTTCTCTTTTTCACAGGAGTGGGAGAAGAAATCAACAACCTAGGCATGGAAATGGAAACAAAGCCTAAAATGTGACACAGTGACCCTCAACCAAGCAGGTCCTCTGGCCACCTCAAGCTGTAATGTCTCCTTTGGCCAGAGATTTTAACAGGAAGGGAGGGAAGGCACACCTCCTTCAACCTGCAGTCTCCGCCCCTCTGTTCTCACACCCCTCCTCCTTTTCCTCCAGTGAGAGCCTTTGATGGTACGCTTCCTGCAGGCAGCTTTTCAGAGACAATGCTGTTGTCCCCCGTCTTTCTCCAGCAACGCCACTGGACTGTTGATCTATTTAAGTCTTTTTATATGAAAAAGGGAGGGATCTGAATGTTTCTATAACAGTGATGAGCACATTAAAGAAAGGCGTGGTTTTAATACAGTGAAGATGCAAAATGGGAGCCATTCGTTTTTCCATCACGGCACGCTGCAGAGAGCCCTCATAAGGTTAGCGGAATGGTACAATCTAGAGCGTAGCCTGGTTCATGTATGCTGATAGCCTAGACGTAAATACATATTACAAAGCAGTTTCATTTGACGTATTACTGTACGCTAGCTAAAACATGCACTTTTTATTCCAATAAAAATCAGTACTGACAGAAACGCACGTCTTGGTGGTATTAATGGTTCACAATTTGTCCCACAACCCAAAATGTGGTCAGTCAAGACCCTTTCCCACTTGACTAGAGCTGTCGGGATTCCAATACTGTTAAGTACCAGGAGGTGGCGCCAAAAGACTTAATCTGTGTGTACCACATTATGACAGTCCAATGATTTTGAAAACAGGCATTTATTTTACAATTCAGTAGATGAGCATATAAATGAACTGTGTCTCCGGTGGGTGGAGCTAAAAGACAGTACGATATGTATTTACAACATTATGAGGTCTAAATAAGTGTCGTTTCATATTTTTTACATTTCAGAGCCAGAATAGATAAGTATACAAAATAAATACTTAAAATAAGCCTCCTGCTGAAGGTTTGACAAAATGGATCTTAAACAATGCTGATGAAGATGAACAGTTAAGTCCTAATAATGGACCACGTCAAAAGTTTTAGAACATCCCAATTTTCCCAGTTTTTTATTGAAAATGATTCAGTTTAATGTAACATAGTACAAACTGCTAATTGCCTTTTTTTTGGCTATTTTTGTAGTGCCACTACTGTACCGTTCAACTGATGTTCACGAGGGTTTGGTACCACAGTGTGGCTGGAGAGTGTTGAAACACCTGTTAAGAATTAGTACCACATTTCAAGGCTTTTTAAAAATAATTTTCTTTCTAGTATTTGCCCATCTTTCCCTCTCCCAATGAAATAGCAGCCAATTAACCCATCCCATCTGCTAGCGGCTCTCTACATCACTTTGTATTGTCCCTGACTCTAGGAGGATGAAGACAAGCACAAGCCTCCTCTAATGCCGCCGCCTCTTTTCCAATTACCGCTGATGCACAGTCACTGGGGAGCCAATGCGCTCGGAGGAAAGCGCAGGATCCCCAGCTCCGAATGGACCAATCAGTAGAGCCTGAGCCAGTGGACATTGGAGTGTAAAAGTGATGGAGAGAGAGCGCCATCTACCCGCCCACAGGAGCATGGCCAGTTTTTGCTCTCTCCGGCCCTGGCTGTCGATGGCGAACAGCATTACCGGGATTCAAACTCGTGATGATCTGGTCATAGTGTCCGCGTCTTAGCCTGCTGAGCCACTCCGGGCTATTCATCAGACGTGAATTGCAATAAATGACTGGAAAAACTGGGCTGTTTTGTTTATATACATTACTATAAAGATGTCTTACTTCAACGGCTGCAGGTGGCGTGATGAGCAGTCTGTAAAGAGATGGAAAAGGAAGTAGCTTCCCCCGCTTCTTCACAGGGGGAGTAATGATATGTTTACTAGTCTAATGTAATGATGACAAAGCCTGTGTTGGATGTGAGCTGCAGCAAGTCTGAGGAGTCTCACCAGCTCGTTTCCTGCTCAATTTAAGCCAGTCTAAATCTTATAAAATACACACTTTCCTTTTATGTTTCCTTTTTCTGCTGTTTGGCAAAGTGTGACTCTCTACAGAGCTGTGTGTGTGTAAACGTGTTTGATGTGCCTCATCACTGTGATCGTCCGGCGTGTCTCCTGCGGTGCTCTCTGTAACGCTGCTGCAGCTCTTTGTTGCTGGCTCGGTGGCGCCGTCGCTGTGCTGAAGGTCTAGGCAGGTCTCCTCTGGAGGGCTGCTGTCTGCTTCCTGTTGGGGAATGCAATGTGTACTGGATCAGAAATGGAATCTCCACATAAACAAAAGCACACACCAACACCAGTACGAAAATCCCAGCAGTCCAAGCTTTCTAAACCTTCAACTTTAACCTCGAGCTCCAGCTAAATTGATCCTTAGTATTCAAGTCATTTCCACCACAACACACTCAACCTGATCCCAGTCAGATCTTCATGAAGGTTTCACAGACTCGCCAGTGTTTAGGACACTGTATGACTTTTATGGACAAAAGTATTCGGACAGATGCTTATTCATTGTTTATGCTTCTCTGGTCTGAAGTCCAGGGAAGACTTTCTATTACATTTTACAGCACTGCTGTGAGGATTTGATTGCATTCAGCTACAAGAGTCTTAGTGAGGTCAGGATGTTGGAAACCGCCTCAACTCATCCACAACGCATCCCAAAAGTACTGCATGGAGCACAGATCTACTAGCATTGAGCTGTGGAGCTTTATACCCATCTAGCCCACATGGAATTAGACAAAGTGTCGATATGTTGATGTTTATCTACTTCAGAGAGTCCCACTGTACTGGCAGTAGCTGAATGCATTCATTAGAAAGGGTGTTCACAAACATTTGGACATATAGTGCACTTTTAACTGACAAAAACTTGAGGCAAATGCTTTTAATTATTAATGATTAATTAATTGCTTAATTTAATTAATTAATTAAAATGATACATTTTTATGGCCAAGTTACACTGTGACCAAATTCACAAAAATATAAATCAGATGGATAGGAGTATTAAAACAAAACTGCTAACAGTGCCGACACTACACTCACACGGTCCATGTACTGCGCGTAGGGCACCAAGTGCCCTGGGGGGGGCCCCAAAAGATCAGGCTCATGAAAAATCATCATAATTAGAGTAATCATAATAACATATTTTTAATAATGGCGGTTCTAGCTTGTGTGACACCCTCAGCAAACATACCCTTTAGCCCCCTTGCCCCACCCCCCATAGTCTCGCTCTTGTGCCTCAAATTTAAGATTACATTAAGATTAAGAAACAGCCAATAAGTTTGTTTTGCAGATTAAATGACCAAAAAAATGATTTTCTTTGCATGGAAAAGTCCTGCTGATTCAAGATGATACCATGTGGCAAAATTAGTGTTTTATGAAGATGTTTTATGAAGGGATTTGTACAGACGTGTCTCGCAGTGAGGGCCCTCCCAGCCTCGGCATTCACAGCGGTAGCTCCTGTTCAATAAGACACATGTGCCCTCATTCATACACGGGTTTGGCCGACACAGGTTCACCGGCTTCTTCACATCTGCAGAGAGAAAGACATAAAAAGGACATTTGCTGACATTTACTGGGCTTAGAAGAGAGTGAGGGTCTCTCTTGATAGCTCATCTAGGCCTCACAGTTACAGCCACTGATAATTTGGGGTGGGAACAGGGGGGAAATGTCCCCTGCACTTTTTCAAAAGGCAGTTTTGCTTCCCTGCAAGTTTCTTTCCATCCAAAAACGGTGTTACACTGTATTAAATTGAGACTGGTCAAGCACTAGGACCAAGCGGAAAAGACCCGCTCAAGCTGAAGCCTGTTTCCCTTTAGACCGCCCACAACATGCTAACATGTTGCTAACATGTGATTGGCCGTCTCCACTGTCACTCCATCAAACAGCGTCTGGACTTGTAAACCGGTGATTTGTAAGTTAGCCAGCAGTCTATGTTCACCTACCACTGCGTCTATGTATGCGTCTTCCAGTCTATGATAAGCCATCCATTTACATGCCTCTAAGTTTAACTAATGTCAAAATAATTCAGAATTTCTGCTTATTTTTACTCAAAAATTAGGAATAATTTTATGCAAATGAGGTCTATTGACCATACAGTCCAAACATAAGTGTAACATAGGTGGTAATGAGTTGGAGTGAAGTTGACCAACAAGGTGAAACAGAAGAATTGGGTGATAATTTTATTCTACATGCTTTTAACAGTTTATTAATATTTAATAGTTTATTATTGTTAATGATTGATATTAGTTTTATTATTAGTAATAATGATAAATAGTTATTAGTATACTATTAATAGTAACTAGTAATTATTAATAAAATAAAATATTTACATTTTTGTATTAATAATTATTAATAATAAGTTAATTTATGTTCAAACCCACACCCCACAATAACCCCACTTTTAAATCACTTTTAAATTAGTTCCATGGAGTCTTATTGGATTGGTGACCTGTCCTGGGTTTAGCCAAGACGCCCAGTGCCCAGTGCCTAATGAAGGGGTAGGGGGACTCGGTGACCCTGACCAGGATTAAGTAGATAAGATAATGAGTGGATGGAGTCTTAGTGGCTAATTTATTACCTCATCACATTGTAACAATTAGCCTATTGTTGTAATTGTTGATACTTGATGTAAATTAGTGTAAAGTGTACAATTATTGCTCAATGTCCTTGCACACAGAGGAATTTAACCCATATGTGCAATGAAACACACACACTAGTGAACACACTAAGCAGTGGGCAGCCTTTATTCACGGTGCCCAGGGAGCAGTTGGGGTTAGGACTTCCTTCATGACCTGCCAGAACCAGCGACCTTCTGGTAACAAAACTAGATCCCTAGTGAAGTTCACTAGATGTTCCAAATTTCCTGAAATATCTTAAGGGTTCTCTTTTAAGGTAGGTTTTTTGATAATCTGCTACACCTGATGCAGACAATCACTGTCTGATGAGAAACTCCTAAACAGAACCGGGCATCATCATGCAGATTTTTGGTTAATTTTGTTTTAAAATTCCATTCCTCATCTCACCTGCACACACCATCTGCACCAGCACGTCCTCAAAGTACTTCAGATCCTCATAGAAAGGCACAGTGATCACATGGTCCTCAGCGCCAGCGATGCGCACCAGGCTCTCTCGCTGCATATCTCCTGTCCCGATCACAAACACAGACACCCCGTTGTCACGGAGCTTTTGGGCAGGCACTGCTGCATCCTCTGCCCCTGTCCCGTCTGTCAGCACCACCACGGCCTTGTTGACCCCCGGCCGTGCCCCTTTGCCCACTGTGAGGCTCTGTGAGTGGACGTGGAGAAGTGCTGAACCTGTGGATCCTTTCCCACCCTGATAGGACGACTCCCCCACTGCCCTCAGCACGGCTGAACCAGAGTCGTGAGTGTCCAGCTCAAAGACGGAGACCGGCTGCCGGCCATAAACCACCAGCCCCACCTGAGCTACGTCGCGATTAACATCAAACTGCACAGAGGTGCTGCGCACAAAGTTCTGCAGGTAGACAAAGTTGTCTTTTCCCACACTCCCAGAAGCATCCAGAACGAAGACCAGGTCCACTGCCTGACCCAAACACCCTGTGAAAAGATAAAGAAGTTGAAGACTATTGAATATAATAATCAAAATTAATTTTTTACCCAGAAACACATGTAAACAGTGGCAGAGGTCACTAGGGCACTGTATTTTGTAATCATGCATAATTACATGTAATATACTAAATATATTTGGGGAAATGAGCTTCCTGGTTCATTCTCTCTCTCTTCTGAGGCAACAGAAATATCAGCCAGTCAGAGAAGCAGCAGCTTCAACTGACACAAGATGCATGCATAGCAACAGAAGTTTAGCCAATCAGTGTCCTCGAATCTGTTGCCTATAGGCTTCATTTATCACCCCCAGCAGAGCCGATCAGTGGTTTTAGTAGCGTCTGACATTATTGGTATATAATACATGTCTCTAGAAATGCTCATATTTAGTGTTTTTGCTCATTTTATTGTAAACGTTTCTGAAGCAGACTCATTTGCATGCAAATAAAGACAATTTTCATTAACTTTTAGCCTTTAATGCCAATTAAATAGGGACTTTCACAGAGCTGTGCTGCAGTTTGTGTTCAATAATATTGGGATGGTTGTGTAAACTGAATAACAGCCCCACCTAGAATTGTTTCCCCATCCACCACTGGTTTTATTCTAGTGTTTAATAGTGTTAATTGGGGTTATTTATGGACTAGTATTTCCTGTTCTAGTGCATCTAGAATTGAGGCAGTAAAATGGCACATAAGCCCTGATGTATTCTTTAGCTGAGTGAGTTAGCACAGTGTAGATTATGTAAAGAGAAGTACCCTGGTTGTCCACACTGCAGATTTTGGCTCTGAGTTCAGGGATTTTGGCGCTCAGTCTGTCAGGACTGCTGTAAGTGATGGAGCGCTGAGGGTTTCCTGTGATGTTGTTGATCTCCTCCCTCATGCCCTCTGGTGCCACACCGATGATGAAAATCTCTCGGTCTCTGGCATATTTGGCATGCTCCACTACAGGGTCAGCAGACGGTGTCCCAGTGATTAACACCACCACTCGTGGCAGGTCATCCTGAATGTAGATGTGGGTAATATGGTAAAAATATGTATCACATCAGTATATGTAACATAACTGAAGGCAGCACTATTCTGTACTTTAAATATTATACCCATATTTATCTAATTATATGTATATACAGTGGTACCTTGAGATACGAGCAGACCAACATACAAATTTTTTAAGATACAAGCTCGAATTCCGTCCGTATTTTTGTTAGAGATCTGAGCAAAATTCCAAGATAAGAGTGGCTGCTGCTAGTTGGTGCTTTGGCGCAAAGGTCCAGTATGGGCAGCACAACACCTGCATCTCATTCTCTCTCATGTGTTACCCTCAGAATCAAGTCCAATCTCGTGTGCTGTACTCCTTCTTGCATACTTGTTGAAAAAATTTGATAGTAAAAATGTTTTAAAACTATTAAACCTATTTAATTTTAATAACATACAGTAACTAGAAAAGTGCATTTCCTGAAGGAAACACGAGATATTGCGCATTGCTAAAATGGCCCACAAGCTAAGGTATCCCAGTTGGTTTGTAAGGTGTGTAAGGTGATGCTGTGGTATCTGTGGCCGTTGCTACGGGCCCCACCCAAGGCCGTTGCTACGGGCCCCACCCAAGGCCGTTGCTACGGGCCCCACCCAAGGCCGTTGCTATGGCACCCAAGGCGGTTGCTATGGTACACAAGGCCGTTGCTATGGTCCACAAGGCCGTTGCTATGGTACCCAAGGCGGTTGCTATGGGCCCCAAGGCGGTTGCTATGTCTCTATGTGAAAATGAATGGGAAGAACGAGAGATGAAAAGATGACAAAAAGAGAAGTGCGGGTCAGTATGGCCCTGCACTACAGCTCTGTTATCTGTCCTGATGGAGTACATGAATGTTGGTGGCTATTGGTACAGAAACTCTGTAGCTTGAGTGTATGTGAAAATGAATGGAAGTC
>BRDA01005268.1:3202-18425 GCA_036984385.1 Crenuchus spilurus
TTCCCCTCTCTCTTTCTATTCTGCCTCTCTCTTCCCCTCTTTCCTTTCTCTCTCTCCTTCCCCATTTTTCTTTCCCCTTTCTCTCTGTCCCTTCCCCCTGTCTTTCCCCATCTCACTCTCTTTCCCTTTTTTCCTCTTTCCCCTTTATCCTTCCCACCTCTCTCATTTCTCTCTCTCTCTCTCTTTCTCTCGCTTCCCCATCTCTATTCCCCCTCTATCTCTCCCTTTTTCTTTCTCTTTTCTCTCACTCTCACTCCCCCCTTTCTCTCTCCTCTTTCTCTTTATTCCCCCTCTCTTTCACCTTTCTATCTCCCCCTTTCTCTCTTTCTCCTTTCTTTCCCTTTTCTCTCTCTCTTCCCCGTCTCTTTCCACTTTCTCTCACTCTACTTCCAATTTCTCTCTTTCCTCTCTCTTTCTACTCCCCCTCTCTGTTTTCTATTTCTCCCTTTCTTTCCCCGTTTCCCCTCTCTCTCTCTTCCTTTTCTTTCCCATTTCTCTATTCCTTCTCTTTCCCCTTTCTCTCTTCCCCTCTCTCTTTCCCTTTTCTCTCTCTCTCTCCTTCCCCATTTTTCTTTCCCCTTTCTCTCTGTCCCTTCCCCCTGTCTTTCCCCATCTCACTCTCTTTTTCCCTTTTTTCCTCTTTCCCCTTTATCCTTCCCACCTCTCTCTCATTTCTCTCTCTCTCTCTCTCGCTTCCCCATCTCTATTCCCCCTCTATCTCTCCCTTTTTCTTTCTTTTTTCTCTCACTCTCACTCCCCCTTTCTCTCTCCTTTTTCTCTCTTTATTCCCCCTCTCTTTCACCTTTCTATCTCCCCCTTTCTCTCTTTCTCCTTTCTTTCCCCTTTCTCTCTCTGTTCCCCCTCTCTTTCCAATTTCTCTCTTTCCTCTCTCTTTCTACTCCCCCTCTCTGTTTTCTATTTCTCCCTTTCTTTCCCCGTTTCCCCTCTCTCTCTCTTCCTTTTCTTTCCCATTTCTCTATTCCTTCTCTTTCCCCTTTCTCTCTTCCCCTCTCTCTTTCCCTTTTCTCTCTCTCTCTCCTTCCCCATTTTTCTTTCCCCTTTCTCTCTGTCCCTTCCCCCTGTCTTTCTCCATCTCACTCTCTCTTTCCCCTTTATCCTTCCCACCTCTCTTGTTTCTCTCTCTTTTTCCACTTTATCTCTCCCACCCATCTCTCTTTTCTCTCTTTCTTCTTTTCCCCTCTCTATCTTTCTCTCTCACTCCATCCCCATTTTACTTTCCCCTTTCCCTCTCCCTTCCCCCTCTTTCCACCCTCTCTCTTCCCCCTTTTCCCATTTCTCCCTCTCTTCCCCTCTCTTTCCTTTCTCTCTCTCTCTCTCCTTCCCCTTTCTCTCTGCCCCTTCCCCATTTGTTTCTCACCTTTCTCTCTCTTCCCCCTCTCTTTCCTCCATCTTTCTCTTTCCCCTTTTCCCCTCTCTCTTTCTTTCTCTCTCACTCCATCCCCATTTTACTTTCCCCTTTCTCTCTCTCTTCCCCCTCTTTCCGCCCTCTCTCTCTTCCCCCTTTTTCCCCTTTCCCCTCTCTCTCTTCCCCTCTCTCTCTGTTTCTCACTTTTCTCTCTCTTCCCCCTCTCTTTCCCCCATCTCTCTCTCTCTCTTTAGCTTTTTTCCCTCTCTCTTTCCTCTTTATCCCCCCGCCTCTCTCTCTCTCTCCCTCGGTTTGTGAATATCCTGACCTGTGGATATTATTTTCAACTTTGACTCATTGTCATCTTTTAACCTTTGAGTTTCTCTTTATTTTAAGTCATGCTGGGATAAAAATACCCAACAAGCTAAATTTGAATATTTTGGTCAATAATATGTGTAATATATGTAATTCAGTACATTTGTTCTGTGCATGTTCATGTTACATGTGTGTACTGGTGAATACTGGCCTTGGTAATCAATAAAGTCATCTATCTCTGTAACTATCTATCTAATGACTGCCATGCTTAAGGAAATGAGCATGTTAATCTTTAATAATTAACTCGGAGACTGAATACAGTACGTCTGCCCTATAAACCTCCACCACTGAGCTTCACTTAACCATAGGGATCAATATTTATGTGTTAAAAAAATCCATCTGAAAAAACCACCAGCGGGCAACGAGAGGAGTAATCACTGTAACAAGCTGTAATAGGAACACCCAGAGCTACCGGCTAACACGGCTAACAACTGCCGCCACGGGCTGTCCTATATTTTGAGGTGAAATGCATTATGCATAGCCCATGGAGCTACACTAGCAGAGCCCATCACATAAACGGATGAAGGCCCTCGCTGAGTGCTAATAGCCTGATATTGACTGGGTCAACCAAATGGCCGTATTACTGAAACGCAAAATCTGAATTGGCTGTCATCTAAAGGAATTTAGAGCATCTAATGGTTTCCCCTGACACATTTCGTGAAATGTGATTCTGCCCAAGCAAATGTGCGAACTCTATTAATCTGTGAATATTATCGAGTTCTCAGCGTGCTCTGAATCTCATGAGCAGATATTCATCCGGATAGAAAATCTCAGCCACCAGATGCTCCAAAGCTCTCAAACAAAGCTCTTCTTAATGACATGAATCTTTTTCTCTGTTTTTTTGCTGATGAATGACCTGTTTGAGGTTGTTCATGGTGTCCTGGGTGCTGGTGGTGGCAGTGATGGCCCTGTTGCTGCCTGGACTGAGCTGGAGGTTCAGCGAGAGGCCTGAGACCAGCTGTACTCCCAGTTCTGTGATGCTCACTTTATCATCCAGCACTCGCACCATCCTCTCAGCCAGCACAGCGTCAGACAGAGGAGACATCACCTGAGCCGAGAGTGAAGAGACACAGCCGGACTATAGTTTGTAGGCAAAACATATCGTATTCACTTCACATGATGCATAAAGAGTATCTAAAATATACTGTGTCTACTCTTCCTCTGCACATTAGCCAAAGATTCTGCACTTTCACTTTCACTTTCATTATTCATATACGCTGTTTGAGGAACGTTTTTTGACTTCTTTTAAATTTGTTCAAATCATTTTTCAATGTCAAGGTGAATGTTAAAGCAGAGACTCAAAAAAAGTTCACTTCATAATTTGGCTGTATTTTGCAACACACAGCAAATTTTTCATGCACAGCAGGTTATGAAGAGCAGGTTTTGCCAAAATAATGATTTGACAGGTTTGGATGGAAGGATGGATGATGGATGGATAATTGCATTATCCATCCATTATAGCAGCAAGACATAATTACACATAAACTTATATTATGCAAAAATAAGCATAATAATCTGGTGGTGTATTGCTGGCACACAGAATAAAAAATAAACCCTTCAGCATGTCGTTATAGTGAGATTTTATGTCAAAATTACAATAAAAACATAAGAAAATATGTAATAAAAATGACACGTCAGCCTTGTGAGGAAGAACATCTTGTAATTATGAGTAATTATCTCGTTAATATAAGAAAATATGTGATAAAAACTACATATTATGTCAATTATGAGAAAGTATGTTGTGAAAACATTGTGATAATTATGAGATAGAATATTTGTAATTATGAGAAAGTATAAAAACGATATATTATGTCATAATTACAAGAAATAACATCTCATAATTATGAAAAGTGTCTCATTATTATGTCACAAAAAAGTGAAAGTGCATTGGCCACACTGAGGAATTTGACTTCTGCATGTAATTCATCAGTGCAGTGTAAAGCATACACATACACACAGGTCCCTATCTAAGGCACCCAGCAAGCAGTTGGGGTTTAGGTGCCTTGGTCAAGAGCGCTTCAGTCGTGTCCTTCCAGGGGTTTGAACCAGTGACCTTAGAGTCACAAGACCAGGTCCTCTAACCACCAGTTCATGGCTGCCCCCAATAATGAGATATTATTGTATTATATGCTCTTGTTATTATGAGAAAGTATTACTACATACAGTGTCTTAATTATGAGATAAACCTAATATATGAGAACACATCTCCTTATTACAAGATGTCAAAGATGAACTTCTGTGAAATAAGAGCCATAAAACCACAAGAAGCTCCATCATGTTTTGGATTTGACTCAGTGGCACAGCAGATTGAATTAATCCTGTGTTTGGCTTAAGTCACAGTGAAAATGCCACTGAGCAGCATAGCTGGTATTTTTATTACTTCTACACTGTGGTTGATTCTCAAATCTCAGTGTTTATACAAACAAGAGCTCTTAAACACTCTCATTCCTAACTGAGCATGTTCAACAGTAAGAAGTCATTTTTTCCACCATATCACATCAAAGTCTACAACTCAAAACAACTGAAAGTTGTCTTCTTCTACATCTTCAGCTCAGAGCATCAACAGATGTCTTTGAGTTACCTGTACAGTAGTGACCCCTGCAGCCCGGCCATTCAGCACTGTTCCAGCCCGCAGCCATGCGATGCTCGTGTCCTCCACCTTCAGAGAGTAACGCACCAGCCCAGTCACATCCACCAGCCACTCAGACCCCAAGAAGTAAGCAGGAGAAGAGTCTGCAGCCTCAGCCGTGAAGGCCGCGAGCACTCGGACCTGACTATGCTGGTACAGTAGCATGCACCCTCTGCCCTTCTTCTCATCATCTTCCTCACTGTCCCAGCTTGTTATTCAGAACATGGGAAAGAAAATGGGTAAAAGTCTCTCTTTCTCTCTCCTCATTCCATTCATTCTACCTGCCGAGCTCCAGCTATAGCATCTCTCATCTTCACTGGATATATATCTTCACCCAAGTCAAGCAGAAATCTGCCTCTGCACTAACTTTTTAACTAGCACAAGCAAGTTTTAAAAGGAAGTGTCTATACGAGGTGCTGCATACTTATACATAAGCATGATGATTCTGAGGCAATTAAATGCACACATAACCACGCATTCACTACAATTCAAACAGATCTGCATATGATGATACTGTATAATGTACTTCAGGGTAATTAAGACATTGTTATGATTTTACTGAGAACACAAATGTACATACAAGCGAAAACTGTTTTGCAAGTGAAATTTTGAGCAGTTATCCATTTTTATATCTCTATGCAGTTTTCTATGCTGAGGATGATCTGGTCCTAAGAATTTAATAATAGTTAATAGAAGTATACATACAGTGAAGTATACATACAGACAATGAAAGTGAAACAGCTGTCATGTTAGTGTGGGAGGTTTCATGGCTAAATTGGACCAGTCTGGTGGCCAATCTTCATTAATGTCACATTGCACCAGTAAGAGCAGAGTGTGAAGGTTCAGTTAGCAGGTAAGAGCACAGTTATATAGTATATTACAATGCACACAACATTATGGTGACATACCAGAGTTCAAAAGAGGACAAATTGTTGCTGCACGTCTTGCTGGCGCATCTGTGACCAAGACAGCAAGTCTTTGTGTCTAAATATTATTGAGCCACTTTGGGGTGTTTTGGAGGAGCGAGTCAGGAAACGGTTTCCTCCACCAGCATCACGTAGTGACCTGACCACTATCCTGCAAGAAGAATGGCTTAAAATCCCTCTGACCACTGTGCAGGACTTGTATATGTCATTCCCAAGACGAACTGACGCTGTATTGGCCGCAAAAGGAGGCCCAACACCTACTAATCAATTATTGTGGTCTAAAACCAGCTGTTTCACTTTCATTGTCTAACACCTGTACATGCCAGTCTTTTAACGGTGTGGATTACAGTAGAGATTTAGCCCATTGGCTTTATCTTTGGGTTAATTACTGCAGCATTTTTATCCTTCTACAGTGCCAGTCTGGCACATAGGCTTTTAGTTATAATAACATTAGATATTTTGGTAACACTTTATAATAACTTTCATTAATAAGCCATTAACTAATCATTAATAACTGTGAACAAATCATTAGTTCATGAGAATCTGAACATGAACAAATGTTTATAAATGACAGTTCATGTAGTTACTAATGATGTTTATTAGTAAATTATTAGTAAATCATTTGTAAATCATTTGTTAATGAAATTCTCATGAACTAATGATTTGTTCACAGTTATTAATCATTAGTTATTAAGCTATTAATGAAAGTTATTATAAAGTGTTACCGATATTTGTTACCAATATGCACAGTTCTGATCATATGCATACTCACTGGCCACTTCATTAGGTACACATGGCTTGTATCTACACTGTCAATTTTAGCTTCACTGACCACACAGGTGCACTTTGTACAGACTATAGTTCATCAGTTTATCTGTATACTTTATTCACTCTGTTCTTCAATAGTCAGGACCCCACAGAGAAGAGGTGGTGGTGTGATAGTGTGTGTTGCGCTGAGCAGGGCTGCTGTTGTTTTTAAGCACCTGTGTCCACCAAGGACAGACCAGAGGATATCCAACACAAACTGTGCTGAGCTGCTGTCTCTGACTTTACATCTACAAGACCAACAAGGTAGGTGTGTCTAATAGAGGACAGTGAGTGACACAGTGTTTAACATCTCCAGCAGCTCACACACTAACACACCACCACCACATCAGTGTCACTGCAACGCTGAGATTGATCCAACACTCCAAAAATACTTGCTCTGTAGTGGTTCTGATCATTGTATAACAGGTACACAGAGAAACAGATGGACTACAGTCAGTATATGAAGAACTGCTACATGCACCTGGTCAGTGGAGCTGCAATGGACAGTGAGTGTAGATGGTTTTAATGTTATGGCTGATAGGTGTACAATGGTTTTGTCCTAACAGCCTGATGACTCAGTATTGACAAACTTGCTAAACGTTGTCTAACCTCTTGGCCCCAAAGACAGGTACCCTCCAGCCCTTAATCTGGCTGAGCTCTGGGTCAGACAAGTCGATCTGCAGGGGCAGGCGGGGCATCCACACGCTGACCTCCAGCTGAGCGCTCAGGTAGCTGTAGGTGAAGTTCACCGTCATCCTCACCCTCCCTCTGGTCTCCTCACCACTCATGTACACACTCTCACACTTCTCAGCCACCTGTGTGTGTGACAGAGAGAGAGAAAAGGGCTAGTTACCAGGGCTGTAATGCTGGAAATTTGTACCATGATCATTTACAGGTGAACTGGCGTAATATTGTTAAATGACTCTGTTAAAAACACAGCGTGAAAAGTCATCACCCTCAGAGAAAGACTTTAGCTGCTTCATGCTAATGCAGCAGTGAAAGGCAGTGAAATACAGCATGGAAGGGCTGCTCCATATGGCTGTACTGTCTCATTTAGGAAATGTATTACTGTTGTTACCTCCCTTTCCCTCACAATGCTTCAGGGACTGTCACATTCTCAAACAAGCGAGAGCACTTAGTCTCCACTGAGTCAAAATAATCATTAAAACACCATCAGCCCTCTTTGGCTCTTCACCAGCAATTGTGGGAATACAGTGTACAGTAGCTGTGTTCTCTTATCCCAAGTCATTTAATCTCTATCACAGAATGTGCTGGTGATGAACCCTTGTGTAGCCTTAACTCTGTATACTCCCCTTGTCCTAAGGCTCAACACCTTCACTAAACCTCTACAATAAAGCAGCTACGGCAAATCTATTCTGCATGAACAATTTATCCATTCATTATAAACTCTGTGAACATCTGGGTTCTAACAGTGCAGAAAGACTGTATTTAATCACAACTTTCATTAGTTGTTTACTAAAAAAAGAGGCTGTTATTATTATTATTATTAATCCATCCATTATCTTATCTGCTTAATCCTGGTCAGGGTCACAGTAAGTCCTGTAACCTTTCACTGGGCAGGACATTCGATTATTATTATTATTATTATTATTATTATTATTATTATTATTATTATTATCATCATTATTATATACGACTAGCACATTCACTTCTCAGTGGTGGGGTCTAATGTTCTCTCAAGTCCCCATTTGTGTATAGTTTCTATATCCTCCCCTGTGTTTGTGTGGGTTTCCTCAGGGGTCTCCTTTTTCCTCCCACAGTCCAAAAACATGGAGGTCTGGTGAACTGGTTACTCTAAATTGCTCCTGTGTGAGTGTGTGCATGTGTGTGTGTCTGTGTGTGTGCCCAGTGATGGATTGGTGCCCTGTCCTGACTTTGGCTAAAATAATACCCAGCCCAGCAGCCAATGAAGCAGTATGGGGACTCACCACCGCCCTAAACTGGATTAAGCCATTAAGAAGATGGATTATTATTATTATTATTATTATTATTATTATTATTATTATTATTATTATTTTATTACTATTATTATTTTATAATAATAAATAATAAATAAGTATAATAATAATAATTATAATAATAAGTATAATAATAATTATTATTATAATAAGTATAATAATAATAATAATAATAATAATTATTATTATTATTATTATTATTATTAATTTTTATTATTATTATTATTATTGATAAAGATACTGGGATGTTTTCTCTGCTGCCAAACATGATGGTGGCTCATTTATGACCATTAAGACAACATAGGGGTAAAGGCTAGAAATACAGATACTTCTTCAGCTTTGACCCAGTTAAACACTTTAAACCTTGTGTGTGGATCAGACACAGCAGAGCTGCTGGAGATGTTAAACACTGTGTCACTCACTGTCCTCTATTAGACACACCTACCTTGTTGGTCTTGTAGATGTAAAGTCAGAGACAGCAGCTCAGCACAGTTTGTGTTGGTCCTCTAGTCCTGACACTGGTGCTCACAGGACACCGTTGGTTTAGTATTTTTGATTGGTGGACTATTCTGTCTCCAGCAATGACACTGAGGTATTTACACACTCCAACACACCACCACCCTGTCAGTGTCACTGTAGTGTAGACAATGATTCAACACCCATTGAATACCTGCTCTTGACTATTGTAGAACAGGCTGAACAAAGCATACAAAAAAACAGATGGACTACAGTCTGTAATTGTAACCATCAGCCCTCCTCAGCTAGTTTACTGTATCTGTGTGTCTTCTTATCCATAGTCATTTAATCTCCATCACAGAATGAGCATAGCTTGTGTTTGTGTGCTGGGCTTAAGGCCACATTGGACCAGAAATGGAGTAGAGATTCATCTTCAGATCTGACCTCTTTAAACACTTGAAACTCTCTGTTAAAGCACTGCTGTCCTAGCAAGAGAGGCTCAAGAGAATAATTCAATAATAACTGGATAAAGGTCTCGGTTCTTCATAATAAACACACAAAGAGAAGACAGGCCCCTGGGGCGAGGATGTGCTCTGGGTAAGAAAAAGCACAGCTCAGATACAAGCTACTGGGTCACTCTGTCTCTCCAACTCTCTTCCTCCGGAGGAACTTTCTGAAGTCTCTAATCTGTAATAAGGAGCTGGTCACTGGGCCTTGTCAGAGCTCCTGCTCAGTACGGCTCATTCTCAGCACTGCCCGGCGTAATGGAGATGTCACTGGGAGAGAGTGTTAGGCCGGTAATAAGTGGTGTGTGTGCTAATAGGTGGAGCAGTAGGTAGTGGTGGCGCTGTGATGTACAGTACCTTTAGTGCGTCTTGATCTGCAGACCTGCAGCGTGTGGAGTTGGTAATATCTGAGACCGAGCCATCTGCCTCCACTCCCAGCACCCTCACCGGCATGGACACCTTCTTCCCGGTCAACACGGCCGTGTTCAGGAGCTCTGTGTCCTGTGCACAAAAACACACAAAGGGCAGTAGGCACCGCCTGATGACAAACATATAACCTTGTCACATTATATCAACGTCGCAAGAATGTAAAAGCCACAACACTGTCACAACATAATTATGTTTACAGGGTAGAATCTAAACACTATTGTGCACTATAAAGTATTCATGCATGGAAACTACGGCCTGTTCTACAGCAATTTAGCTGTAGAAGTGATAAGGAGTGTCGTTACTGCTGACAGTGAGAGTTAATGGAGCTGAAGATGTTTTCTGTATCATTACATGTTTAGTCTGACTTTTATATAGTTTTATAAGCATTTCATGATTTTAGTTTTAATACTTCTCTTTATTTCAATTTCTCTCTCTCTCTCTCTCTCTCTCTCTCTCTCTCTCTGTATATATATATATATATATATATATATATATATAATTATCTATTTGTATTATTTGTATTATTTTGTTTAATTTTCTTTATATATATATATATATATATATATATATAATATTTAATTAAAGATAAATTTTACTTTCATTTTACACTTACATTTTATATTTTTTTATTGTTTTTACAGTTCTTTTTCTTTAGAAAATGTATTTTTTAATATATATTATATTGTCAATCACTTGTAAAGCACTTTGAACTTTTTCATGCAATCTGATTTGTATGAAAAGTGCTACATAAATAAAGTTTTGATTGATTTTATTGATTGATTACTAGGGATGTAAACAAATACTGATGTTTTTATATTGTATCAATTTTCAAAAACACAGTGATTAACCTGAACCACTAGGTAGCAGTTTTGTAGTCTTCAGCCATTAGACTCTTCAACTTGAATGGAAGCAAGTAGTGTAAGGGTGCACAATTTAAAAATGTTGTTTACATTATCACCATATATCACAACATATTGAATTGTATCAAAATACAAGGCAACACAGCCCTAATCATTACGGTACTTTCTTCCAAAACATCCACTCACTCAGTAGGCAGGTCCTATGTTCCTGAGATGTTTAGTATCAATAGTATGTCTGCTATATTTCAGCGCTTTTAGAACAGGCTGTACCTCTTTTCACTTGTGAAGTGGTCATTCAATCTAAAACCGTCTAAAAGAAAGAAACATGTATCTCCAAAATGGTAACATTAAGCCCACCTCTTTGTTTCTACACTCATTCTTCATTTTAGCTCCACTGAGCAGACTGTAGTCCATCTGTTTCTCTGTAGACTTTGTTCACCCTGTTCTACAATGATCAGGACCCCACAGAGCAGTATCTGTATTAAACACCTCAGTATCAGTGCTGCAGTGAAAATAGTGACTAACCAGCCAACAGTGTCAGGACTAGAGGACCAACACAAACTGTGCTGAACTGCTGTCTCTGACTTTACATCTACAAGACCAACAAGGTAGGTGTTTCTAATAGAGGACAGTGAGTGACACACTGTTTAACATCTCCACACTGTAAATATGCCAGTGTTAAATCAACACTATTAGAGTTAAATTAACACTGAAAGTGTTACATTTTGACACCAGCAGTGTTAATTTAACTCTAATAGTGTTGATTTAACACTAGCAAATTTACTGTGCAGCAGCTCTGCTCACTCAACACACACTAACACACCACCACAACATCAGTGTCACTAAGATTGAGCCACCTGCTCTGTGGGGGTCCTGATCATCAAATAACAGGCTGAATAAAGTCTACAGAGAAGCAGATGAACTACAGTCTGTAATTGTAGAACTACAAGGTGCACCTCTCTGCTCAGTGGAGCTAAAATGGACAGCCAGGTGGCGTTAATGAAACCTCAACAACTGAAGTAAATATAATGCATCTAATGTTATGACATAAAACAGGCTTACACAGATTTTTGTATGTTGATAGAAGTGACATAAAATAGTGCACTAAGCTGTAAATCTGTATCATGTAACTGTCTACAAGCCCTCATTTGTACCCATCTAAATTCATTGGTAAGTGGCTGGTGTGTCAAGGCAACCCCCTGTGGAGCAGTTGCTGTCTTAAAAACATGTTCAGCAGTGTGTAAAACAGGGTTCTGCATCTGATACTCTCTAATGATGTCGCTGCAGTGCGTCACGCTTGTGACTGATGCGCTCGCCGATTAGGTTTGAGCATAGATTTACTTCTAGCCCCACCAGATGTCATTCCACAGCCTCTGTACACAGCACAACAGATGCTGACCGTGATTCCAAAAGTTAAAAACAAAAATCCTGTTTCCTGATTTCAGTGCTTCACAGCGTCCCTCCAGTGATCTTTGGCCTATTTCCAAGGTCCATTTTGTGTCCATTTTAGCTCAAAAACTGTGAAATACTCTTAAAATAAAGGTTTACAAATACTTACAGATGTAAGTATATACACGATGCAGCAAGACCTGCTAGTGTTGCCACCATTAACAAAAAGAAATGCGCTTTTTGTTGTAATTAGTATATAGCTTCATTATATCTTATTCTTTATTCATATATGTTCATATTTCCAACCTGGTTTAACATGTTCTCTGTTTAAAAAGCTTTAAATGAGCATCACTCATTTTCACAGTAACATTTTTGAAAACTGCAATGTTTATTTATTTACTTAATTACACATATATATACATATTATATACATATTATATATATATATATATATATATATATATATATATATATATATATATATATATATATATATATATACACACACAGTATATAATAATAATAATAATAATAATAATAATAATAATAATAATAATAAATTAATTATTATTTAAAAAATATTTATTTATTATTATTATTAATATTATTATTATTATTATGTCAAAATGTAAAATAATTAGTAAATCATATTGTGGATGAAAGGCAAAATCCAAACTACTGGATTTTGGATACAGCCCAAAGGTTAAAGAATCCTTTGATTCATCAGGGAACTAAATATGCTTATTCTGTGGCATCTCTCCCTTAAGGAACCTTTATTTTGATTATGTTTATTCTGGTACTACAGTGGCAGGTTTTCCATTCAATGAGTTTTTGCAAATTTAGAAAATACACAAAGAAAAAACTGAATGGAAAAAATGCCAAAATTCAGAAAAGCAACCAAATATCACAAAAAAAGTTTTATGCTGGGATGAGGTGGAAATGTTTTAATATTGCTAAAATTAAAAATGTGCAAAAAGCTGATGTTAAACATTTTTTTTAAATAAACTATATTGTATCAAGCCGTAAGTTGTGCTGATGTACCGTTTAATTAGTTTCATTCTCATCGCTTATACACAGCAGTAACCTGTTGTTATGCTTTATGCTTTGCCCACTACACTATACTCCATACAAGTGCTCAGCTTATGTACAGCAATAGCAATTCTCTTTTTAGTGCACTTTGAAAAAGCTTGGTCGAGCTATCTACACTAAGAGTTGAGATAATAGAATTCTACTACGAGCAAAGATAAAGTCTTTGTTCTATTTTGCTTGTTTTGATGCCACCCCTTCAATGAATGGCATCTAACATTTCTTTACATAAGTGTAGTGGTTGGAAACGTGACTCAATTCACTTTTTTTTTCTGTTGAAATTTCATAAAGGCGCAAAACATTTGAGAAATGTTTGGATGGAAACTGGGCCAGTGAGTGTGCAGAGTGGACAGGTGTAGTCCTGACCTGCACAGTATCCTTTAAATGAATGTCAATTTCATTAGGACTGAATCAGACGCTGTTTGGGCTGCACTGGGGATGACAAAGCCAGATCAAAGGCAAAGGGCAAAAGAGCTGGCACTGAGCCTTGGGACAAATAATACCCCCACCCACACACACACACACAGCTCCACAGAGACCCATGAATCATTGATATGGGTTTATTGTACTTTTATAGCTGAAGGCATTTATACAGAAGCATCAAATGAAAAATACATCTATGTTGAAGCTGCCTCAAAGCAGCAACATTAACAGCCACACGTGTTCACTTTGGATTTATCACCAATTTTATATGCCTAAAAGGATAAATGATGAGGCTTAAAGGAGGTAGAAGATATTGCATGCAATCAAAATATTCAGAACCAATATGAGCACATGTTCTACATACACACACGCACAACTCACCATAATGAGTGGGACTATGCCCACGTAGTCTCTCTGGACAGTGTAAATCCTCATGGTGCCCTCATCTCGGATCATGTTTCCAGGCAGTTCCAGTCGCCACGTGATCAACTGGCTCTCCGACTGGTCACTCTGCTCTGCTGTCTCAAAGTCCAGCTGCAGGACCTCCAGCAGACCCCTGCACATCAAACGCCGATCCAAACATCAACAGCTGTCCCCAAGGATAGATAATCACACGCATAATGTTCAAAACGAATGTGTTCATTTAACGCTCAAATACATTCGAGTTTATAGAGAAAGATATTCAGATTAAATCAATAGGGATGCCTGCCTATAAATAGTGCAACTCATTATGGCAATCAGAAAGCCAGAGATGCTATTCTAATGAGTTCTAATGTGTATACAGCCAATTTACGCCCGCTGTGTACCACTCACGCCTGCTATACTTTTCAAATGTGCATTCAGCCAATTTACTCTAAACTGTTTTCTGTTTATATGTCTGATGCGCTTTTGATATTTACATCTTCACCGTAGCTGTGACAGATATTCACCACTAACTAAACGTTTGGGATATTTGGCTTTCGGGTGAAATTTCAGGATGAACCTAAAATGCACTCTAACTTTTACAGGTGAACTTAATGTGACAGTTTCTAAACTTTTGAATGCACATGTCCAACTCTTCACTGTTTCAGTACTTTTTGCACAACTTGCTGTTCTCTTACAAGGATGTCTTCACATTCTGACATCATCTCACCAAGACCACACCTAACACCTGATCAACAGTACCTCACCATTGTGAGGCTTCAGACCAGTGTTAATTTTGACAGGTTATTTATAATAGTATGTATAATAGTTTTAGTCAAATTTTAGTCATGTAGTTATTGTTAGTTTTAGTCTTGTTTTTGTTGACAAAAACTGAAAACATTTTAGTCTAGTTTTAGTCATTTAAATGTTTAAAATATTTAATCTAATTTTAGTTGTATTTTTTAGTTACACTATTTTAAATTAGCGCTATTTTAGACGGCTTACTGTTATTTTAATAAAACAATACTCTTTCATTTTTGTTACATTTAATAACACAATGACATCAGATATTGTGGAAGAAAGTTGGCCCATTTTTCTTTTTCTAAAACACGTTTATTTAACTTGTACATGACAAAATGTAGTATGTAAATACAGTTTGGTATCAACGTGACTAAACACACACATTAACAGCAATCCCTTCACAGCCTCTTAAAAACCAGAAATGATTTATATCTGCGTAAATATTCAGTATAACAAACAGACACACGAGAGAAGTCTGCCCTCTGAGCTTTCTGTCACTAACGATAAAGGACAGATTAAGAGGGAAAGAGTTGGGTTTCTCCGGTGTGCTGGCCTTTACTCAGTTCTTTTACTGGTTCCTGTTGGTTAACATTAACTTGTGGACTACCACAGCTTACGTGCCTTTCCTCTTCGTTTCGTTATATGACTATTTAAAATAAAACGGAGGCTGTATGTGTGTCTTATCGCTCCAGTTAGACGTGTTTGTGATCTATTTAATCTAAACACCTAAGATAATGATAACAGATTACACATTTCCCCTTTATACACTGAAACATTCAAACATGAAAC
>BRDA01005268.1:20709-31971 GCA_036984385.1 Crenuchus spilurus
GTCGTTTATGGACTAATATCTCCTATTCTAGTGATTAATAGTGTTTATTGAGGTTGTTTATGGACTAATATCTCCTATTCTAGTGATTAATAGTGATTATCGAGGTTGTTTATAGACTAATATTTGCTGTTCTAGTGCATCCACAATATCCTCATGGCCCTCACTAAAACACATAGAAAAGTTCTGCTGGAGAGTAAAGTCTATAAACTCACTGTCAACTTGTGAGCGACACCAAAACTGAACTAAAAAGTGGTGACACTGTACTACCTCAAATTGTACCAAAGAGTATCTGAAGCATCAGTATTTGTACATTTTATCACAACATCCAAATAGCTACACAAAATAATTGACAAAAACAAATGTATGTGTTATGGAAAAGTTCTGGGCGATACTGATAGTGTATATAGTAGGTGAAGCCTTCATATCTACATCAGTGATAGATGGATGCTGTAAAAAATGCAGTGCAGGATCTGAGTTGACATTTCTACAGTCATATAACACGTTTGACTGCAAACAGTCAGACACTTTACAAAGTGGAGCAAACAGTAGCCTTTACTTTGCCAGAGAAACAGAAAAGCTTTTCACTGGTGAATCAAGGCTTTAGGGGTGGAAGGGCAAATGATCTACTTCCATCCTATCATCCCTGGTGTATATCATGGGTTTCTTAGCGCAGGGGGAATCCTCTCTGCTTGGCTCCTCTCTGGTTAATGCTGGGGCTAAGACGTGAGATCTCGGCTCTAATCTTGCTCTGAACGTGCGGGTCTTTAAGCCGGGATGACGCGCAGATGTATCAGGGATGATTACAGATAAGTGGGTCGGCCTGTGGGGGAGGTGGAGGGAGGGGAGCAGTGTGCTAGGTGGGAGTTGGAGCTATTTTCTGTTGCATTGGTCTGGACACTCATATGCATATTCACAGTGACGGACTAAAGTGATTCTATGATTCACATCATAGTTTCATGAAATCTAAGTATACCAGATGGACAAAAGTATTGGGACACCTGCTGATTCATCTTTTCTTCCCAAATCAAGGGTTTAAATAAGAGTTGTTTTATAAACTGTCTTTCCTATGCAGAGAAAGTGTTCTACAAGATTTTGGCGTACTGCTGTGAGGATTTGATTGCGTTCAGCGACAAGAGTGTTAGTGAGGTCACAATGTTGGATAATCACCATCACCACCACCTCATCCCCAACTTCCGAGTTCATCCCAAAAATACTGGATGAAGCTCCATCATTCCAGAGAGCTCTGCTCTACAGATCAATTCTGGGGGGCTTTTACCCCTTTAGCAGAGCCCTGGCATTAAACTAAGGTGCCAATAGGCTCATAATCCAATTCATCACTGACTGTGGAACCTTCACTCTAGACCTCAAACAGCTTGGATTGTGTGTCTGGGACATTGATTTACAAATTAAATGCAAAATTGACTTTCAGTGATGGTTTGGGGAGCCATGTCATCTGCTGGTGTTGGTCCAGTGTTATATCAAGTCCAACATCACCATAAAGTCTACCAGGACATTTTAGAGCACTTCATGCTTCCATCTGCTGACGAGCTTTATGGAGATGTGGATTTCATTTCCAGCAGGACTTGGCATCTGCCCGCACTGCCAAAAGTACCAACACCTGCTTTAATAACCACAGTATCACTGTGCTGGGCAGTAAACTCACCTGACCTAAACCCCACAGAGAGTCTATGAGCTGTTGTCAAGAGGAAGATGAGAGACACCAGACCCAACAATGCAGATGAGCTGAAGGCCGCTATCAAAGCAACCTGGGCTTCCATAACAGCTCAACAGTGCCACAGGCTGATCATCTCCATGCCACACAGCACTGATGCAGTATTTCCCCAACCAAATACTGAGTGTAAATACTGTACATACTTTTCAGTAGAACAACATTTATGTATTAAATCATTTTTGAATTGGTCTTATATAATATTCTAATGTTTTGAAATACTGACTTTTGGGTTTTCATTGGCTGTCGGCCAAAATAAACACTTGAAATAGACACTCTGTGTGTAATGAACCTACAATATATAATATACGAGTTTCACTTTTTGAATTGAATTACTGAAATAGATTAACTTTTCGATGATATTCTAATTTTTTTAGATTCATCTGTATTTATAAGACTTCTGACCTCATACATTATATTTTAATGAATTAATTTAATTAATTAGTTTTCAGTAATCATGGGGAAAAATGAACGTAAAAGATGTTGTGTAGCCACTTCCGGCACTCCACGCATGCGGACAAAAATAGTCCCTCCAGGAGGGCACAGTCTACATACAGGGCACCCAAACACAAAAGCTTTCTGGTGCGCAACTTTCCTGACGCATTTTGCACTTTATGGAACTAATTTTAATTAATTAATTTAAAATATAACTTTATTACCTCAGTAAACAAAATAAAAGGTATATTTGGAGAAAAAAGTATTACATTTCTCTCCAACTTTTAAACATGGTGGTGGACTGATGATACTTTAGGCTCATAACGCAGCCAGAAAACCAAAGAACATTTCACTGGTAAAGAGAAGAGTGGATTCATTTAAAAGTCAGTAAATTCTGAAAGCAGACATTACATCATCGGTAAAAAGGTGATGATATTGTGGTGAAGACGACGGCTTCAACAGCGAGATAATGATTATAAACATACCTCAAAATCTGCAATAAACTACCTGAGTAATTCATTTCAGACGGCGCACTGATTTTTTTACAGTGATATTCAATATTCATTTAGTTTACAGTACAGTGAAGATGTATGTACATCTCCGAGTCCCTAATGCTGTCGCTTGCTAATGAAATTCATTAACAAATGCAAACAGTTAGAAGCGACCGGGTGCTTTTAATATCCCCTGCATCTCCACACGACTTGTCATTTCAAAAGGTTAAACAATCCTCATCGCAGTATTAGCACAAGCCCTAAAATATTTATGCATCGTGAACGTGATGAGAATTCTCCAATCCGAAATTTTCCCCACAGACTAACGGCCCAAATAACTTACGGAGATGTGTTTACATTAATAATGACTGTGTACAAGCACAGACGCTAAAAACCATAAAGCCAGCACGATGTTCAAATGGAGCATATGTTTAACAAGACGTCGGTAGTTTTTAAGATGGATTAATGTCTTAAAACAACATCAATAATCTGTTCATGTGAAAGTGCTGATCCTGCTCCTGCTGGGAAGCAAATTTGCACTGATCCTGTCCTCACCGTTATAAGTGAGCACTGGTGGTGTTTTTAAAAGCAACAAGTAGCTTAAGGGGAAATCTGTCCCAAAAACACTAACCTTGCTAATAATAAATGAATGCTAATAGAAGACAGCACACAAATGAGAACATGTTTAGAGGTCGCTAATAGCTTTGTCCCCGAAAGCCTGGCTGAGTATCAAATGATACCGTTTAAACTGAATAAATAAGACAGTATGCTTTTATTTATTTATGATGATAATTCAAAAAAAGCCCAACAAAACTGTAATCAGAGCTCTCTGGTGCTTACTAACAACAGATAAGCTTGACTTATTGCTTGTAAAGCAATAGTACTTTGTCTTCATTTGAAATACCAAACCGGTAAGGTGGGAACAGGTTGTCTGAGCAGCTGTTTCAATAAGAACAATGAGCCGAACAGAAAAGATGGGTTTTTTCTCTGTCTGCTTCTTAATGTTCAACATTTAAGAGGAAGAATGCTGCTCACATGGCCTTGTGAGACGTGAAAGATGATTAAATGAATTCCATATGAAAGCAAAAACACCCACATATCCATAGGACCATAATGGATGAGGATAAGTTCAAGGCTTGCCTTTTTCCAGTGAAAGCGTTCTTCTTCTGGCAGATGACAGAGATAGTTTGCGGGTCGCTCCCTCTCCCCGGATCCAGGGCGATGTCCCACAGCTGAGGGTCACTAGGTCTGGCTGTGCTGAAGGACATCCCTCGCCGCGCCGTGGCTCTGTAACACATACACATAAGGACATTCGTTTCACACTAAATGCATGAAAGTTCCTACAGTGTTGAAAAGTAGGCCAAAGGCAATGTGATGGCATGTGTGTACATTACATACACCGATCAGCCATAACATTGTATCTACACTCACTGTTCATTTGAGCTCCACTGACCACATAGGTTTGCTTAGTTCTACAATTACAGGCTGTACTCCATCTGTTTCTCTGTATACGTTGTTAGCCCCCACAGAGTAGGTATTATTTGGGAGGTGGATGATTCTCAGCCCTGCAGTGACACTGACGTGGTGGTGGCGTGTTAGTGTGTGTCATGCTAGTACAAGTAGATCAGAAACAGCAGGCAAAATATATGTATTTTTCAATGTACTGGTCCTAATTACTGTGATATTGGTCTTTGCAGAATTGATGCTACAGGTTACACTATCCAAACACATAATAAGCCACACCGACTACTCCGTGAGACCTCAGTTAAGATCTGGATGCAAGTTTGAAAGAACATTTGGTGATTTTTTTGATGGAAATAACTGGTTATTTTACAGCAATCAGCCTCAACATTAAGTGATAACACTGAGCATCTCAATTGTCAAAAATATATGTAATAGTGCAGACCTGAGACATTTTACCAGGTTCAGATAGTTGTGGTTACAGAATGTCCTCAATGACGAGGCTTGTGGGCTGGTCCCAATCAGTAATTCCAAATTCCCCAGATCTTAACAGGTTCAGTGGTTTGGATCAATAACTGTCAAGAATGAACACATTTTACCATAAATAATGTGAGGAAATGAGCTGAGGAGGAATGTCGATTACTAAGAGCAGTTTTCTTGAACGCATACAGTAACTGGATTGAGGACTATATCACTGATATTGAAGGGAATGATTTTGGCAACTATAACCTATCAGTGTGCTAGCTAGCTAATTAGCAAATGTAAAAATATTGTTAGCCAAGTAAACTGGTAATTTTCTAAGTCTTTGGTCAACTACTGGGACATTGCACAAAATGTTAAACAAAGATGGTACACTCCAATAATTTTATTAGCTTTTCTGCTTCATTTAAGCATTTATGACACCCACAACTTTGCTTTTGTGCTTTTTTATCTGGGTATATTAGACAGTAAGAAAACACATAACCAACATATTAGATACTGGACAATAATATGTAACCATGCCGAACTGACGACATTCAAATAGTCATGGCCAGATGACTGGGTTGGAGCATCTCAAAAATTGACATATCACATTTGTTTGTTAGTCTTAGCAAAGTGTAGTTAGCTTCTGCTAGTTACCCAGCCATGTAGCCCATATTATCTCTAAGATTATGTGGTAGAGAAATGCAAAAATGTCAACTTGGATTTTGATGAGAAATGTATTCTCCAAAAATCACAGCTAGGGCATCACTGAAGCATAACTGGGTCAGCACCTTTCTTGTCACTGGGTTGGAACCCTAAAGGGTTCACCTTCAGTAGCTTTAGATAGAGAACAAAACAGTATGAGATTATGTTGTAATGAATGTATTTGAAGTTGTATTGACTTCACTCACTCTATCCTGACTCCAAATGACTGCCAGAAAGCTGCAAGTCTTTAAAACTGGTGTGTTTATTTGACCTTCTGATCAATTATGATGATGATTTTTCTTAAAATTTTACACGTTTCAAACTTATTAGTCATTTCAAAGAAATCTGCATGTATCGTCTAGTGCATGCATTGCACAGATAATGCACCAGGTTTTAAAAGTCATGTATGCAAGATCTTGCCTCGTGGGGTAAGGATGATGCTGAGAAAGTTGAGGAATCAGCCCAGAACTACACAGGAGGACCTGGTCAATGACCTGAATAGGGCTGGGACCACAGTCTCAAAGAGGACCATTAGTAACACACTATGCCATCATGGTTTAAAATCCTGCAGGGAACGCAAGGTCCACCTGATCATGCCAGCACATGTCCAGGCCCATCTGAAGTATGCCAATGTCCATCTGGATGATCCTGGAGAAGGTCATGTGATCAGATGAGACCAAAATAGAGCTTTTTGGTATTAACTCCACACACCGTGTTTGGAGGAAAAAGGGTGAGTACAACCCCAAGAACACCGTCCCAGCCGTGAAGCATGGGAATAGAAACATCATACTTTGGGGGTGCTTTTCCACAAAGGGGACAGGACAACTGCATCGTATTGAAGGGAGGATGGATGGGGTCATGTATCACAAGATTTTGGCCAACAACCTCCTTCTCTCAGTAAAAGAATTGAAGATGGGTCGTGGCTGGGTCTTCCACCATAATAACTTGAAACACACAGCCAGGGCAACTAAAGAATGGCTCTGTAAGAAGCATGTTCAGGGTCCTGGAGTGGCCTAGCCAGTCTCCAGACCTGAACCCAACAGAAAATCTTTGTAGGGAGCTGAAACTATGTGTCTTTTACACAGGTAATGAGTTCAAACAGGTGCAGTTAATACAGGTAATGAGTGCAGAATAGGAGGGCTTCTTAAAGAAAAACTAACAGGCTGTGAGAGCCAGAATTCTTGGTTGGTAGGTGACCAAATACTTATTTAATGCAATAAAATGTAAATGTAATTATTTTAAAAATCAAACAATGTGATTTTCTGGATTTTATAAGTTGAAGTGTACCTAAGATAAAAATTACAGACCCCTCAATTTTTGTAGGTAGGTAAACTTGCAAAATTGGCAGTGTATCAAATGCTTATTTTCCCAACTGTATATGTGGTATATTTATACAATGACACATATACATTTGGATTTATATGGCTAAGATACAAAACTGGACAAAACTACAAAACCTTAAGGACCATGATGGACTTTTAAGGGGATGTTTACTGGACACTGGGGGACAAAAATGTAGCTGTGCTGTACCTTTTTTGTGTGCTAGTGAAAGAATAAGATTGCACTCACACAAAATTTCCCTCAGAACACTGTTCACTCGTGTTGAGCTTTAGGTTTGGAATTGAAAAGCAGGGCTGAGTAGTGTGTGTAACTCTGAGGAACATTAATCTTGCTGTCCCTCAGAGTCAGAGCCCACTCTCAAGATGCAGCCAAATGCATTTTTTTCAGCTTTATCCAGCAGACAGACGCTCTGCCTGTCCCTCCTGTCCACTGCCGAGGCTTACACAGAGTGGAAGCGAGCCACGTGCCAGCTGAAGACGTGGGCCGGACTTGAGCACCGTCCAAATTCTCCGGAACTTATGGCGCAGGGCGGGGGAGTGGACAGTGAAGCGGCTGACAACATTGTGACAAGCTGTATTATCTCTGTGCTCTCATCCATCTCTCTTTCCTTCTGTCTCTATCCGCATTCACACTTCACACACACACTGCCAGAGCAATTCTTCTTCATGTTGTTGGACTAAACACACATTCACAAGAAACATGTATGTGCAACAATGATAAGAATATACAATAAAGTGCCATAATGTGAACCTAAACTCCTAAAACTGATGTGGTTCTTTTGAGTAATGGTTCTCAATTAACAACGTACCTGCACACATCTGATCCAACTAGACAATTACCAAGCCCTCCATCTGATCTGGGTGTGTAAGAGCCTATAAGGAGCACTCAAGTCAGACTACAAACATTATAGAGTCCAGAACATCTAACTACTTATACTTAAATTTTCTGGCTGGCTAACAGCTAGAAAGAGCTGCTGCAGCCAGGGTTGCCAGATACAGCAAAAACTTCCAACACAAAACTCATTCTTCAGCTGAAACTAGCCCAAAATTACAAAAAACAGTCTTTAGATGGCAAGTGCCAGGAAACTTACTCTTAAATCTTTTATGTTACTGTATATTCTAATGTATACTTTTAATGGCATTATTATTAGTATTGCTTTTTTAACATTATATTGTTAATATTATAATATAATTATATTTTACCATTTTAAAAGGAGCACCAAAAAGCACACATAAACCTTTGAATTTTCATGCACAGTTGCTATCTCAAACTAGGCCATTGTGGCAGGAAAACCATAAACCTGGCAACCGTAGCTTACCAATATTAGCATAAGAAAAACTAACTGTTGAAATCGCACACCGCAGATGGAAAGACTGTTTAGATGAGAAAAACAACACTGACAATGGTCTCTTTTGTGAATGAAAATACATGTTAAGGGGCGGAGCAACACAACATACTGCAGCCAGCCAGCAAGGGCCCTAGACCTGTGGGTGCTTCACATTTTAATGATGATATTCTGTCCATACATTATAGCCATTGGTTAAAACTAGTGCATGAGCCCCGAGTGGCTCAGCAGCTTAAGATGCTGACACTATGACCAAAAGATCGTGAGGGCTCTCTCTGGGCAGGTCTCCATATCCCTTTCACAATACACTGTCCACTGGCTCTGCTGATTGGTTCATCAGAGCTGGTGATACTGTACTTTCCTCTGAGCACATTGGCTCCCCAGTGATGGTGTATCAACGGTAGTTTGAAAAGAGACGGTGGTCACATCACACACACTAGAACAAGTCAGGAACATTGCAAAGTGATGGGGAGAGCCCCTAGCATATGGGTTGGGTTAATTGGCTAAATGACATAAGATGGGGAAAATTTGCAAAAATTCTTGTAAAATTAGCATAAAAAACAATGCATATAGAAGATAATGACTTATAAATAGCCTTTTACCATCCAGGGAAGGGTTAAAATCACTGAAATTCATGTTAGGGAACCAAAAATGGTTCTTGTATGACATTCATTTGTAAGAGTGCAGTTCTGAGCATTATCACTGTATTCTGATATTAACCAGAACAATATCAGTAAACAAATATGGGATAAGCCTTTTAGTTGGTATTACAGTATAAATGAGATTAGATGAGTAATCAGCCGGAAGTCATGATATCAGCTTGTATCATCTCCAACATGTTCCGTGCTGAGATGAGCCTGACCATTTAAAACAGGAACAAGCTATGGCCACATCATCCTTTCTGTGTGGAGGAATGATATACCATAGCATTAAACCCAGTGATCATCATATCATTTTCATTTTCATTCCAACAGTGTAAACAACACAGTCTGACTACACACGTCAAGATGGGTATATTAGAGGCATTATGCACACATCAAGATGGGCATTAACTACAATCTGAACTAAGGATAAACTGATATGAAGATGCTAATATCTGATATTGTTCAGTATGTATTTGCCAAAACATCCTGGGACTACTACATCCTCAGAAAGAAATAATATAATGACAATTAGTATGTCCATTATAGAAAGGTTGCAGATCCAGGTGGTCACTGAAAGTAGGGAATTATATACATTTCCACTCAGGATAGCTGATGGTGGAGCAGAGAGATGCCAATGTCTCAGGGAGCTCTCACCTTTTAGGTAGGCTCTTCTAGATAGTTCTACCAGAGTTACTAACAGCACTCTGATAATGTTCAGATACTTTGTACTCTATAAACCCATACAGAACTAATTCCATCTGTCTTTTTCCAAGTGAATGATTGCCCACACTGATGGAAGATTGACTAGTGAAACTCCTGACTGCTGAGATCTCTGCATGATGCAGTTACTGCCTAGTTGAGACCAGCTGCTCACCAGAACCTGAGGACAGAGCTGATATCTTTTCTATCATTATTTCTCTATTTAACAGAGGTGAGGTACATGAGTCCAGGGAAGGTTTTCTACTATATTTTGAATGATTGCTGTGAGGATTTTATTGCAAAAGCAAGAGCAATTAGTGAGGTCAGGTCTCCAACTTATCCCTACAGTATTGGATGGAGGAGAGAACACAGTTTCACTGCTCCACAGCTCAGTGCTGGGGGGCTTTATACCCCTCTAGCACACACCTGGCATTAGACATGGTGCCAGTAGGTTCATGTTTATCTCCTCCAGAGTCCTACTCTTCTCTACAGGGACTAGACAAGCTGAGGGTGTGCTAGTGATGGGCAGTCCAGCTCTTTTCAGAGAGCCGGCCCTTAAGGCTCAGTTCACTGAAAAGAGCCGAACCTTACGACTCCCAAAACAGCTTTTTTATTTATCAATTTATTTATTTATTGCTGCTTAGCTTAATCGATTAATAAAATAATGTCAGTTCATCAGTGACATGTGGCAAGTTTTACGACTGGTGAGGGAACCAACACTGACTTTTGTATGATGACTGAAAGAGGCAACACTTTATAATGCACACAAATATAAAAAATCTGACTGCCAACAACCAATAAACTTCATGTCATCTTCTGATGCTTTTTACACATTGCACACTCGCTTTTCATCGGCTGTATGTAATGTGTTTGCAGTCATTTAGCTTTATATGTTGTATGGATGTGTAGAAATGTTGAAATAAATAAATGTAGAAATGCAAAAACAGCCCAAAAATATGTGCATGCATGGAAATGTAGAAATAGATTCCTGATATAAATGTCCTTTTTCATGAAAAAAAAAATATTTATTTTTCTATACAATGATTTATATGTGTATTTATTTTTGTATTTATATATGTATTTATTTATTTATATGTGTATTTATGCATTTATATGTGTATTTATGCATTTATATGTGCATTTATTTATGTATTTATTTATTTATTTATTTATGTGTATTTATTTATTTGTGTATTTTATTATTTATACCTATGTCTTTTTTCATCCACCATATGCAGAGTGACAAAAAAAGAAAGAAAAAAAAAAATGGTCCAGCTCCCAGACACAAGACGGTTCTAATCATTCACTTCAAAAAGTCGAACGACCCATCACTAGTGTGTGCACAGCTGGGTCAGCAATGGGAGCAACCTGAATGCATTGATTAGAAGGGGTGTCCACAAACATCTGGTCAGTGTATATCCTTCTGACAGAGAGTAGATGTGACTGGAGCATGGCCACAATTCCACTACAGTTCATTAATCCCCAAAGCTAAATAATCATTGCATTATGATGATTATTTACCAGAATGCATCAGTAGTAAACACACATGGGCTGGGCTGTTTATGTGGTATTAGAGAAGAAACAAGATTAGGAGAGTAATCAGCTGTAATTCATGATATCAGGCTGAATCAGCTCACGCCAGCGTGCTCTCTCTCTCTCTATCTCTATCTCTCTCTCTCTCTCTCTCTCTCTCATCTATTCACTATCCGTCTGCAGACTGTGGGAGAGCCACAGTGATAATAAATCAGGATTACACTTGGACTTCAAGAGTATTGCCTATAATTATTACATCATCCAGATATTCATATCCTGCCAGAGCCACATGTAATCAAGACTTGTTCTTTTTTCTACATTAAGTAGACACATTGCCTTCCACAAAGGCATTCAGTCACTGATAACTTGCTCATACAGAGAGAGTGAGAGAGTGAGTGAGAGAGAGAGAGAGAGAGA
>BRDA01005268.1:32071-42071 GCA_036984385.1 Crenuchus spilurus
AGAGAGAGAGAGAGAGAGAGAGAGAGAGAGAGAGAGAGAGAGAGAGAGAGACAGAGAGAGAGAGAGAGAAAGAGACAGAAAGAGAAAAACAGAGAGACAGAGAGAGAGAGAGAGAGAGAGGGAGAGAGAGAGAGAAACAGACAGAGAGAGAGAGAGAGAGAGAGACAGAGAGAAATGGCATTGAGACAGAGCAAGGCTGAGAGAGCGATGGAGATGGAGAGAGAGCGAGGGAGCACATCAGTACATGTGGCCTATTTTCAGCATGTCTGGAGAACAGGCACTGTACAGATAAGTATAGAAACAGATCAGCAGGACCTGTAATAAAGACCTTGCTGGAACTAATCAATAACCAACCAGCACTATCAGATCATGACATTGCAGCTGACACTTAATTGCCATTTATACCCCGGAGACGGGAAATACTCTTTTCTGACTGGCTGGCAGGTGTGTAATAATTCTGTATAATAGGACACCTATGAAGTAGATACAAAAAGGTTTAATCACCATTCTATCAGTGGTCTGGAAACTGAATGGAAGCCATATCTATTACTATAATAACCTGTGATAAATTAGCTACAACAGCCCAAAACAAATTTACAACAATGGATGTTTTCTTTGTGCACAAATATACACAACCTGGCATATATATATATATATATATATATATATATATATACACACACACACCCACACAAAGAGAGAGAGAAATAGCAGACTATTTACAATAGGAACTGTCTACTAAGTGTTGAGTATTTTTCAGATAGAGCCGCTGTTTATTTTTGCTATTAAATTATACACGTTCAGCCTATACATTCTGCTCTTCTGGAATATTTTCTCTGCTGATACTGATTGATTCCAATATCACTGCTTACTTTTGAAAAAAAAAAAGGTCTCTTATTTTCCGCCTGACAGCAGGCATTACCTTAGAGCCCAGCACACGCAGCTGTCCCAGATAGAAAATAGATCGGCCTGCAAAGAGTTAACAACTCCACTAATTTTCAATCAGTGCTCGGATTACCCGTCATAACCCCGGGGGTCTGGACTCAATCTTGGAGAGAGGAGTGAAGTGGGGCAGAGAGTTTTCCCAGGATAAAATCAATCTCTCTGCAAAACTGGGCTCCACTTCGGCTTAACCCCTCTCCAAAAGGAATGTCCATTTCAGAGGGCAGAGGATAGTCAGGCAGCTTCTGCTGGCAAAGCTCTGAAGCTGGATGGGGGGCAGATGAGATCACAAATAGTCCTTCACAACTTCATAAAACCTCTCAAACCTGGGAGACATTTTTTAGATCCAGACTGAACTGAGATTAATGCTGTACGTTTTAAGGGAAAGGCCGGTCTCAGGGTCATGTTCAGTTCCTATGATGATAAGCTACAGTGGTCACGATCAGGATCTTCAGTCATACATCAAAAAATGTGAAGACCATGAAAAAGTTATTTTTTGTTCATAATTAAATGCAAAAAAGTATTTCAAGCCTTTTGTGTTATGTTGATCTGTATGGCTAGTCGCTGCACTGCAAAAAATGAAACAAGCAAGAAAATCTTGAAAATCAATAATAGATCTTGTTTTTTTTCTAAGTATATCTGACTTGTGTTAGATAAATATTCTAGTTTTTAGAAACTTTGTCTATGGTTATCTTAAGAGTCTGTTTCTAATTTTAGAGACTTTCTAAAATTAAATATTTATATTACTGAAAGTTTTCGAGGCTCTCTGGTGTAAAAAAATTAATAATTTCAAGACAACTTTACTTAATTTAAGAGTACATTATTCTTAAAACTTATACACAACTAGAAATACAAGATTTAATATATTTTCTAATAAAACTGATGACACATCATGTGACTGAAAAGTATTTTATTGGTATTATTTTGTTTGTAATTGTGTGAAAACATTATTACAACAGTCTAAAAACATTCTGTATAAACAAACAGTTTTACATTTATGATCTGATTACAAACATTGACTGACCACTTTATTAAAAACGATGCTACTTTTTTCAGCTCCACTTAACATACAGGAAAACTCAATGCTCAGGACCCCACAGGTCCACCACAGAGTAGATATTATTATTAATATTACTAATATTAATAATTATTACCTTATTTCAAGTATTACAGTCTTAAATTAGAAAGACTTAAATTTTTTTGGTTTGTTTATTTAAACGCCATACTGAGTATACAGTTCATTAAAGCATTCTATTTTTAAGATTTTCTTTTAGTTTTATGAAAATGCTTAAAACCAGATTAATATGCTAGTTTTGGCATTTTATAGATAATTTTTAAGATATTTGATCAAGTGATTCTTGCTTAAATCTAGTAATAATGTCTTATATTGATCATATTTTACTGGTTTTTGAGAGTACAAGATTTTTTTTAAGATGAAATCTTAAGCTAAATTTTCTCACTATATTGGCAGATAACTTTGCTTGATTCAACTATTCTTTTACTTATTTTGTTTTATTTTTCTTATTTTTTTATACATATTTTTTGTAGTGTGATGAAATCCAGAATCTCAAATGCTGATAGTCTGTGATGGTGATTGTGAGTAAATGACTATAAAGAGTATAAATAGTGAATCTCTCAGAGCTACAACGGTCACACTCCTAATATCAACACTCCTGAACCAGAGACAACATCAGAAGTGTCTTACCTAGACTGAGCAGAACCAGAACTGGACTGTTACTCAGTACAAAGTCCTCTTTTCAGATGAAAGTCACTTTTACATTTCATTAGTAAATCAGCTGCTAGAGTCTGGAGGAAGAGTGGAGAGACACACAATCCAAGTGTCTGAAGTCCAGTGTGCAGTTTCTGCAGTCTGTGATGCTTTGAGCTGCTGCTGTTGCTCCACTGTGTTTAGTCCAAAGTCAACACCTACCAGCAGATTTTACAGCACTTCATGCTTCCATTTCCTTTTCCAGCAGCTGTCCACAGTGCCAAAACATCTATTCACCATCATATTACTGTGCTTGATTGGCCTGCCAACTCATGAGCTCTAAGCATTTACTGATCACCATTAAAACAAATAGCCTTGAAATGTCGCTTCATGTGTAATGAATATTAAATATATGAAAGTTTAACTTTGTGAATTTAAATTGTGACTCTTGTAACATGACTGTGCTGTAATCACTGTTTCAGTGTCAGCTCAATAACTATTTAGGATTAAGATGACCGGGACAACAACGGGAAAGTGGGCCGGGATGTGGTTTATGAGGCCATGTCTTATAAGATTTTTTTTTACACATTTCTCAAGCAAACCAACACATTCCAGAGCTGAACAGAACAATAAACAGCACTTTAATCTGCACAAAACTAAATCATTTCCTCTCAGCTGTGTGCTCTGGCTCCATGGCTGTGGGTTGGGACTCTATGAAGTAGATTGCTCTGTGTGTTTTTGCACGACGGAGCTTTGTCTGTAATAAGTTCATCTCTGCCCAAAGGAGTCAAGTAGTTATTAGGTATTTGCTTTCCTGCTCCATTAGGTCGATGCATTATTTATGGGGAGAAAAGCACACGCGCAAATAATGGAACGTTAAGAAATGAATGCTGCCAAATAATTTGCCCATTATTTCCTTATTTATGGAAGAGTGGCTTTGAAACTCCTCCAGTTGGAGAAATGAATTGGGCTGCCACTAGGTTATTATGTCGCCGTAAACTGAAAACACACCAATTCTCCCAGCGATAAAGTGGAACGTCTGTTGGGACCAACCCCTACGAATATTTTCAGTTACATACACATATTATTGTGTGGCTCTGCTGTCTCAATCCTCAGCGCACCTCCTACTCAATGATCCTATTCTGGCCTGTCCAGAAATACGCTTCTGGGGGGGAAGAAACAGCTGGTGATTGTAATGTCTTCAGAGAATTGCGGATAATCCTCTACAAGGTAAATCCTATTTCAAAATAGTTTATTAATAAGGGATTTAGACCAACATGTTATAGCAGATCAATGTAATAATATGTGAACTACCGGGTCATCTAAAGCCCTGTACAGCCCAACATCCTCTGCTGGAAGAATGCAATGCCTGCAAAAGTAAAATGTTCTTGGAAGGTACCATCCTTCAGGAACCTTTTTTTGAAGAGCCTTTTATATGTGAACTGTCCAATGTGCTTGCACACACAGAAGAATTTAACCCATACATGCAGTGAAATATACATTTACATTTGAGGCATTTAGCAGATGCTTTTATCCAAAGCGACTTACAATTGGGGGTTAGGTGCCTTGCTCAAGGGCACTTCAGTCATGACCTGCCCGGGGATTGAACTGGCGACCTTTAGGTCACCAGACCAGATCCTTAACCACTAGGCTACGGCTGCCCCCGTACACACACAATAGTGAACACACACTAGAGGCAGTGGCCACACCTGCCTAGGGTGGTGGGCAACCCTATCTCAGTGCCCGGGAAGCAATTGGGTGGTCACTTTTCCAAAATTACAAAAAAAAGAGACATCATTAAAATATTCAGTGGTTCATAAAAGGTTGTGAAACTATTCAGTGATGGTTTTGTAACCTTTTCCAGCCTGGAAACAACTCTTCTTCTTCTCCATCTCCTTTATTCATGTCATGATACACTTCCACAAATATGTGTTGTGAAGATCAGACTTTGCTAGATCCCTGTTCTTTAAATAAAACAGGGCACCGACTCACACCTGAGAGCAGCCATAGCCTGGTGGTCTGGTCTTGTGACCGCAAGGTCATTAGTTCAATCCCCAGGCAGGTTATGACCGACGTACCAAGGCACCTAACCCCCAATTTCTCCCCGGGTACCGTGGATAGGGCTGCACACCGCTACAAGCACATGTTCAAGGCCAAGTGTGTTCACTAGTGTGTGTGTTTCACAGCACAGATGGGTTAAATGTGGAGGTCAAATTTAATTGTGTTCATCTAATCTAAAACCTGATTGTCATTCCATTGCTTGCAAACAGCATTTTCACCTTCAAATGACCTGGTTCACATACATCTGCAACTCATAGACATGTAATATTGGATCATTTTCCTCAATAAATAAATGACTGACTTGAATATTTTTGCTTGATTTGGTTCTCTTTGGTCAAATTTATGGATGAAATATAGAGAAACCCAAGGGTTCACAACTTTTCAAGCACCACTGAATACAAAATTGACATCCATGGTCAAATTATGTTTTGTTGGTGTTTAAAGTGTAAATAAGTTTCATCTTCTAAAATGAACTGATTTAAATATTTATAGTGTTTTTTTTTCTCAATTTTAGAGCACTTTTCTGTTCATTTGCTGAAACACACAAGGGAAAAAGAAAGACCATCAGGAAAAACGTTAATGGGAATTACATATGCAAGTTGCCAACCAATTATTTCCAATTCATCAAGAAGGTAAATTCAAATCAGTGGTGAAACGTAATTGAGTAAACATGACAGACCAAAGAGCAGACAAAATGAAGTAAAACTTACCTAAGTATAAAGCGCTCTACAGGGGAGGTGCTGGAGAGGAAGATATAGAAGGTGGCCATGTCTGCGTTCTTCAGAGGTTTTGAAGATGTCTGTACAATGACAGTTCCACCCAGACGCAAGCGCATGAAGGTGGGGTTCCCTGGAGGAGAACGCAGGAGGTTGACGTTGCCAATCTTCTTCATGTTGGGACCAAAGGCCTGATCTGTACCCTTCCACTGATTACTATCCTGGGCCACACACTGGCTGGTGGGACTGGGCCTGGTCTGGTAATAAAGTTCTACAACGGTTCCTCGCGAATCACCTCTCTGCTCTCTGCTGGACCTGCCACTGCCTGGGCTGAACCATGATGGCTCAGGTTTCAAGTGGGCCAAGCAGAAACCTCCACTGGCAGGGATAGAGCAGGTTCCTCGGATCTCCAGCAGTGCCCAGAAGGCATGAGCTGTAACACAGATGTACCCGTCTTCACTTTGTCCTGGTCTGACTCGATCCGACACATCCTTTATAATGTCTATCTTGCTGGTGGCATAAAACAACACTCGTATCACTGGCACTGAAGAGCGCACCTGCCGTGCTAGCATAAATGCTCGCACCTTTGGGCCAATGTTGACCACTTCCAGAGGGATAGACTGCTCCACAGACATAGGCCCATAGCTGACATTGACGGCTGGCTGCCCGGTAAGCCCAGAGACGATGAAGGACTGTTTCTGCAACCGCTGGCTTTCCTTCAGTACCTGGCTGGTGTCTTTCAGGAAGAAATAGTCAGCATTCTTGATCTGATAGGTCAACTCTGGATGAACAGCAGCTGAAGAAAGACTCCTTGGGTCATCTGATAACTCCTCAGTCTTTATTCCTATAAGAGAATATGGATTAAATCATATATATGGTCTGCAAGTGCTGTTTAATTTTGGGGGTTATGTACCTCATGATATATCACATGGGTTTAGTGTAGCTAGGTTTTGTGTGTAACTAGTGCATGCAGTACCAGTCAAAAGTTTGGAGACATTTTCCATTCAATATACAGTGCTACAACAACAAAAAAATTGTAAAAAAGTTAATTGTTGTTCATAATTTTAGCATCCACCTGAAACATGACAGCAAGAACCTCGCAACTACTTTGCAACCATATAGCAAGACTAGCCACTATGTAGCAACCACTTAGCAAAACATATAGCAACAGCTTAGCAACTTTGTACACAGCAACCAGGTGACAACAGACTAGCAACCATGAAGCAACCACTTAGCAACATCATAGCAACCTCTAAGAAACCACTCAGCAACATCATCGTATCCACTTAGAAACCATTTAGCAACTACACAGCAACCATGTAACAACAGACTAGCAACCACTTAGCAACATATTAGCAAGCATTTATCAACTATGTAGTAATCACATAGCAACCATGTAGCAACAGACTAGAAACCACTTAGCAACATCAGAGCAACCGCTTACCAACCAACCATTTAGCAATTGCACCTTATTGACCAGCAACAGTCTAGCAACTACCTGCAAGTGAAAACAACTTTAACTGTGAACCCATTATGTTTTCTTCAGGAAATGCACTTTATGTTTCTTAACAGAATAAAGTATTAATAGAGCCAGTTACAGCTCTATACAGCTCAATAAAGCCAGTTACAGCTGGGAGTAAAGCCAGTTACAGCTGGGAGAGCATTTGAGCCACCTTTCAAACTCTACTATAAGAATTTGCCTACCACTCAAACACTAGTTTAACAACTAGACCTGGTTTAAAATTCTGACCACCACATCTGGTCAAATTCTGGACCATCACTCAGAATCAGAATCAGATTTACTGGCCAAGTATGTTGGTACGCACAACTAATTTGTTGCCATTGGTGTTACTCTAGCACTATGGAAAATGTACAAAAAGTATGAAAACTGCAAATTATATACATATAAATGCAAACAATACACAATGCACAGTGAAGTATACATAATATACATGCTATACATACAATGTGTCTAAAATAGCATTTCATGTTTGTGTCATTTCCATGTCATATGTGGGCTACCACGTTTGAGCCATATCAGGGGGGCAAGCTTTGTTTATAACAGCCTCTTCGGGCCATTCATATTTTCAGTTTCCACTGAGCCAAGAGTCCCGAGTCCTTCAGCCAGGCTCTCCCTCAGAGTCTCACTCTATATTTGTGTAAAAGTGCATTTCTTGCAGTGCATGCAGGCCAGCACACAGAGGCAGGAAAATAGTCCCAAACGCTCTCATCAGGTGTTCCGCGTGTCCAGACAAGCAACTTGTCAAATCCTTCGTCTGGAGGAGACACTTAACCTTTCCCTTCCGACAGGCTTCAGCCTCGCGCTGCCTTCTGCCTCTGATTGTCAGCGTTTGGAAAGCGAGGGTTGATCCTGACACATTGGACATCTTTTGAAGTAGATTGTCAAAAGGCATTCTACATGTCACTGACTCACAAACGCATTTGCAATTACAAAATATTCTACACAAAGAGAAACAATAGAGTGCAAATGTATGATAAGTCGTGAACTGTGAATGCATCGCTTTTTTTGTGGCACTTTCTTTTTATTGCCACGTTCCAAAGGAGGCCGAGCGAGACTCCAGCTACGGAGTCCCACCAATTTAAAAAGAGCACATTTTAATGAGGTTTTCACAGTAAGCAGTAAAGTCACAGACTCCCTACTAGACTGATGCTATCTAGCACATATATTGAATTTAGGGTGAGTGCAAAGAACAGAGATGCCCCTTTAGACAGAGAAGGGGGGAAACCACCATCAAATCTTTATCAGTGCTGGACAGAAAGCTTGACTTTCCTCTTCATTATACAGGTTATCTCTAAACAACACCGTGGTATGCCTCACTCACAGCCCACTAATCCGTTTGATGAACCTTCCTACTGGCATCATATCGACTCAAAAGCCCGTAAAAACGACGAGCCTAATAAACAAATCCCATCTCAACCCAACTCTGCAAATCACATGCAAAAACTCAAAGTAGGTTAATGGCTACAGCTGCAGGGGAGTAATGAACGAGTGTACACAGCAGTGTCCAAGCACATTAGGCCAAACATGAGTGAGATCCAAGCACACATAAGCCACTATGATCTGTCGTACTATCTTGCATGACTGCATCAAAGCTAAAACCTGACTTCATGACAACAGTCCACAGGGCCACCGTGGCATTAGAGGGAATGGCTGCTGTTTCATCCTCATATCCTCATATATGTACAGACTACATTAAACTAAACTATCTCTACTACCCACTGGCCAAATCTGGTCCGTATCCAGCATAGAGGTCTAGCCCAAATACATTAATGAATGACGTCCCAGAATCTGACCTGTTCCGGCTGCCAGAAATATTTTTTATTACATTTATGTATTTTGGCTAAATAGAAAACACAAAGTACACATGAAAAGGACCACTAAACATAATAACAATTAGAAAAAATAACAACAAAATAATGACTATGATGTTAACTGATAAATAATAAATAAAACTATAATATTAATATTTATTTATTAGATTTTATACCAAGTCACATTTAAATTAATATTTTATGTGTTATTTTTGTGTGTATAATGTTTATTGTACTATTTTTATTTTTTATTTAATAAGTTATTAATAGTTTTATTTATTGTCAGATTTGTCATTATGTTGAATGATACTGTTGTTCAGGCATTAAAAGTTGATTTTTACTTTAACCAACTGAATAAAAATAATTTGGCTTCCATTATCCAGAACTGACCCAGTTCATCTTGGTATGTGGGCCAAATCTATACGTCAGATGTTGACTGATTTGTTTATTTCTTGGCTGATACTGATACTGATTATTAAATTGCTTACCAATATTTGAGACCATTATTAATTTATCATAAACTCTTATCCACATTTTATATAAAGTAAGCACTGAACATAGATCATTCTAAAAATAAATAGCTTTGAGCTTTAGACAGCAGAAAAACACAGAAAAGTATGTTTGATTGGATTTACTCGACATGCTGGCCAATCAAATAGTGCTGTGGGTGGGGCATTGAGCCAGTGTTGCTTTTTTATCATGTTTGCATCAGATATGTACATAGATAACAACAAATGCTTTTCTCTGATAGAAATGGAGGTCAAGTGTTGAGTTTTAGTAAAAACTGGTCCCATATAACAGCATATAACGTACATCACAATCATACCCTGTTTTTATTTATTTTTTCCTATATTTTAAAAGAATAATGAAGTTATCCAGACTCTGAGTGAACACATAATGAATCATGTAGTAAACTTAAAAGTGTTAAACAAACCAAAACATGTTTTAGATTTTACTTCAAAGTAGACACACAACTGATGTCTCAAACACATTAAGAGGCTAGAAATGCAAGTCATGAACTCTTGACAAGACACAGCTGTTAACTGAAAGCCATTCCAGGTGACTACCTCATAAAGCTGACTGAGAAAATGCCAAGAGAGCTGCATCTAAGCAAGAGATGCCTACTGTGAAGAATGTAAAATATAAACATATTCTGGTTTGTTTAACAGTTTGTTTACTAAATAATTACAGATGTGCTTATTCATAGTTTACATGACTTTAGTATTAATCTACAATACAG
>BRDA01005269.1:18472-30634 GCA_036984385.1 Crenuchus spilurus
ATGAAAAACAAAGCCAGAGAAACAATGAAAAACAAAGCCAGAGAAACAATGAAAAACAAAGCCAGAGAAAAAACAAACACAGCCAGTGAAACAACCAACAAAGCCAGTGAAACAACAAACAAAGCCAGTGAAACAACAAAGCCAGAGACACAAGAAACAAAGCCAAAAAACAACAAACAAAGCCAGAGAAACAACGAGAAACAAAGCCAGAGAAACAACGAGAAACAAAGCCAGAGAAACAACAAACAAAGCCAGAGAAACAACAAACAAAGCCAGTGAAACAACAAACAAAGCCAGAAACAACAAACAAAGCCAGAGAAACAACAAAGCCAAAAAAACAACAAACAAAGCCAGAGAAACCAAGCCAGAGAAACAACGAGAAACCAAGCCAGAGAAACAACGAGAAACCAAGCCAGAGAAACAACGAGAAACCAAGCCAGAGAAACAACAAACCAAGCCAGAGAAACAACAAACAAAGCCAGAGAAACAACAAACAAAGGCAGTGAAACAACAAAGCCAGAGACACAAGAAACAAAGCCAAAAAAAACAACAACAAACAAAGCCAGAGAAACAACGAAAAACTGGGCAAACTATAACAGAGGTTCCAGTGTAGTGTCTAGTGAGGAGCATTAAGGATGGAGGAGCTCAGCTCAATAGGCTGGTGCTAGAGCATAAAGAGACTCCTATGTTAGTAGCAAGACTTTAAACAGCATGTGAAGCGGAACAGGAAGACAGTGTAACAAACCGAACCGGGGTGATTTTTTGGAGCGAGAGATTAATTTGGCAGCAGTGTTTATGTAAATTCCATTTCAAACTTTCCTTTATATATCCTTTCCTTCTAGTCCTCTTGTCCCTCATGTAAAAATCCTCACGAGTGGTGTAGATCTGGTATATCATAACAATAACCTAACAAGGTGCTATGATACTAAAGACCACAGTGGAAACCTGATATTGCATAAGCTGAGGTAATCTTTAGTGGAGAAAAAAAAACTCATTGTTGCCTTTGAGATTTGAGAAGTCCATTTAAACGAGGACATGGATGATCATAAACAACTCCTTTGACAATTGTCATTGTGGTTCTCGATTCCACAGAGCCTACAGGGACAGTGAGTGGTGAAGATGAGCGAGGCTCCTCAAGATCCTTGGAGAATAAAGCACATTGTCCTCTAATTCCCTGATGGCAATGACATCATCCTACATGCTCAAGGTCTCTCAGGTTGACCGAGACATTCAACTCAGCCACACAGAGACAAAGACCTGTCACAGTTAACAGACATTTTGACTGAATATCTACTTTCAAACAAATGGTTCTAAAACATGTTTTGTATTGTTATAAATATGAAGCAAAATACTGAAGGTTTAACATTTGTTTACTGTTTACTGCCAGTGATCCATTGCCTGTGGATATCATTGGTTTATATATGCAATAATAACTTGAGCAATGCAGGTTAAACTACTCTAAAGTAGACAATAAAAGGTACAGTGGAACCTCAGTTATGTTTGCCGTGGTTATTGTACAACATGGTTATGGTCAAATTTTTTTCAGGGAAATTTTGTCTCAGTTATCATTCATCCACCCGGTTTTCACCGGTGTGCCACGTGACTTTGTTTCTCATTGACGACGTTCAAAACAAACTAAAACATGTCGCACTAAAGCAGCGCTACCACCTGAAAATGGGTGTACAAACAAATAGCAGCCGAGAACCCTGAGAACGGGTGTACAAAGCAAAGGCTGCCGGCCGGACCACACCGGCACACTTTAAAACAGAGTGTAAACCTGTAAGAGTGATGTCTTTTGTATCTATTTCTCATTGTGTTCTGTATGTAAAACTATAGTTATTCTATATAAAATGTATTTGTTATTATTTTGGAGTGTCTGGTACAGATTAATTGGATTTACATTATTTCTGGCCAAAAACAAATTAAATTTAAAATAAAAAAAAATGAAGTTATTAAAAAATGTTAAATTCTTTTAAAAAATCCAAATAAATTTTTAATTAGTAAAATGGTAAAAAAAAAAATTGGGGGGGCTGAAATTCCGAAAGGCCGAAATATTTTTTCAGGGCCAGAATAAAGTAATACCGTAACTTGTTGTGAGTTCATGCACTGTGTTGGTTTTGTTCTTTGAGCAAGGTGATGTTGCACGGCTCATTTTGTGCACCAGTAAAAAAACATATACCTATGTCTTGAATTTGGGGAAAAAAAATCATTTTATTTATCACTAAAGAAGGGTTCAGTGAATGCGCATTTGAAACTGGTGGGTTCGGTGCCTCAAAAAAGATTAAGAACCACTGGTCTATTCATAAATAGTTTGCTTACCAATTACAATGCTAACTTCCATTAGCGCCTTTATGCCATTTCAAGTTACAAATAGGTTCTCTCAGTACATCTGGCCAAAATTATTCCATTAAGGAAACAATGGCTTTCAGTCAGGTGGACAGAGGTGTATACTTAGTATTTTATAATTGGGTTTGTGCCAATCAGATTTTAGGATCTACCTTTTCACATTAACAATATTCATCCATTGGGTAAAGTGCTTGTATTTAGACGTTCCTTGTGACCATCCTGGAACTTCATGGGTTTAAACACGTCATAAGATATCTGAGTAACCTCGCCTGTCCCTAGTCACCACTTAAAAATCAGAGCCGAATGTGTGGTCGTGCAGGTGTGGAGGGTAGTTCTCCTGAGGCTTCTCCTGCATCTACAGCTTGTTTGAGGATGACCTCACTTGGCTGACATGCGAAGACAGAGCTGAGGGGTGGATAGCTCTGAGGCTTAGCTATTTTCTATTGAGCGATGTGTTTCCACGCTCTGCCCCAGCTCTGAACCCAGCTCTTCGTCTGATTACAACACAGCCTCAGGGCCTCGAGTGACAAAAACATGTGTCGTGCAAAGCAGACTTCAGCAAACTCCTCAAGAGTGACGAGTTTGTATAGAAGATCAAGAGGAACGGAATAAAGACGTTCATCTTAGATCAAAGTAAGACATCAATCCACGACAAACAACACTATGAAAGTAATCTGCGTGAACAGAACGTTAGTACGGAAGGGAGGACTTGCACATATTGGATTTTCTTCGTAGAAAATCGTCGTCTTTGTTTCGGCAAGCTGTGGATGCTGAGAAGGCGGATAAAGCAGAAGCTGAGGAAATGAAGCAAATAACTTCATAGAAAGAGGATTCTGGGAACCAAAAGTGTGCCAAGCAATACTTCATTTCTCTCTCCGTGTCTCGCTCGATCCCTCGTAAGAGTTTTGAGGAAAAACTCGGCTATTTCAGAAGCTGGGCCTCCGTTCGCTTCTGTCGTTCAAATTAACTGCCCAAGCTTTGCTCTTGTAAACATCATCACGGCTTTCGAATCTTAATCTCTCCCCACTGCCATCCTCTTTACTCAAAGCTCTCTGACTCTGTCCCGCCTCCAGAGAGTGGGGGAGGGAGGCTAATTTGGAAGAGCTGAATGACGAGGCCATGAAAGCCTCAATCTCACCGGCTTAAACTGACAAAGTTCACGGAGAGGTTTCACAGCAGCCTGAACCCAACTCTAGCTTGTCTAAATACCACCGTTCCCATCATATTGTAATGTCAGACTGGGCAAATCATTAACATGGTGAGCTTTATTCTCATTAAGGGCTTTTTAGCATTAAAGGAATGCTGTCCTCAAAAGATGTATCTACATGATCTTCCATTTATCTCAGATGTAGTCAACAGGGGCTGTACAAAGCCCAGGATATGGGGCTTTAGGCCCAGGTCTAAAAGCTTTCGCATAATGGACATCAGTGTACAGCCCAGGGGCTTTTTCTCGCCATTAGCCCCAGGTCCAAAAAACGTCCATAATTTCTGGCATTCGCTTCCTGGCAGTAACGATGGACTTGACTGATGGGGACCACCTGACGTTAAATATGTCGAGTCAAATTTCTATATTACAATTAATGTCCCAGAGCAGCTTTACAGAATTCCAGTAATGATACAAAAACACAAAAACCCAGAAGAGAAAGCCAACAGTGACAGTGGCAAGGAAAAACTCTCAGAGCTGGAGGAAGAAACCTTGGGAGGAACCGGACTCACATGAGGGGACCCATCCTCCTCTGGTCAATTACTTATAAGTCCTTGATAGACAGTCATCATACAAACCTAATATGCTGTTGTAGTGTTCAGGTGTACTGATATAGTGACATAATAATAATAATAATAATAGTAATAATAATAATAATAATAATAATAGTAAAATTAAAAATAAATAAATAAATAATAAAATTAAAAATAAAATTAAAAATAAATAAATAAATAATAAAATTAAAAATAAATAAATAAATAATAAAATTATAAATAAATAAATAAATAAATAATAAAATTATAAATAAATAAATAATAAAATAATAAAATAATAAAATAATAATAATAATAAAATAATAATAATAATAATAATAATAACAACAACAACAATAACAACAACTGCAAATAGAGTCCAAATAACCAGAGTCCACTCCTGGCTGGTCTTCCTATGTGAGCCCCTACAGCTGATCCAGAATGCAGATGCTCAACTGGTCCAAGTTCTCTCACATCACTCCACTGCTGCGTTCACTTCATTGGCTTCCTGTAGCTGCTCACATCAGATTCAAAACCCTGATGCTTGCCTACAAAGCAAGAAATGGTCCAGACCCTCCCTACCTAATGACAATGCTCAAGTCTCAAGCCTCACCTCAAACCCTTCGAGCTTCTACTACAGCTCGGCTTGACCTGCCACCCTTCAAGACATGTGGAAGACTAGAATCAAGACTCTTCTCTGTCCTAGCACAAAGGTGGTGGAATGAATACCCTTGATTGTCAATCAACAAACACTTGTCCAGGGTCCAAATTTTGTTTCTTGAGTTTAGAACCTGAACTGACAGTTGCTAATAAAGACTAGAACTCAATAATCAGCCAAATACATCACCAAAAGCTTGTCCTCTGGTATAAGGTGGACGTCAGCATAGCTCAGACATTTCAACCATCATCATACATCAAGCTGCGTAACAAAGGCGAGTAAAGGCAGTAAATAGCTATGAAGAGAACGACTCTCTTGCAATGAAAACATGACTTAATTGTATATTCTCTGTAAAACGTTCAGACAGACATTTTAAACCTCTGAACACAAACCCTACTGACTGCAGGCCTTTGTGTTCATCCTCCTCATCCTCAACAGCATGCTAAAAAGCTGAATGACAGCTGTTGCCAGTAAACAAACCCAAAGAAAGACAAAAGCCAAGCAGTGAATGGCTCTAGAAGTGGCACGGCTGGTGATTTAAAAGCCCTCATAGCCCGCTCCTGTTGTTTTCTTTGGGCACTTGACTCTTTGAGATGTGGCTAAGCTAACAAAGCACGTCCCAGCTGATGTGAAAAAGGTGAAAGGGAGCTACAGCTGGCTGGCCGAGTCTAAGATGTATTGTCTGAAGTGGTTTATAGACAGAGGGGCATGAAAAATGCCATCTGCGCGGTGAAGTGTGGAGGTTGGAGGGTGTAACTCAAATCCTAAAGCTGACCTGTTAGCCTAGTGAGAGGTGAAGAACATCACTATTACGCTCCAGGACATCACACACTGCCTGCACTACAATGACAACAACACTAGACTAATAGTGCAGGTGGATTCAGCACATATCGTCTAACTCAGGATGCCATTTGTTATTCAAAATGCAACAGAATCATATTTCCATATTTGTCCACCTACCCCAGCTGAACTCCAAATCTAGATTTTTGATTGAGCCACTTTAAATATCATATACAACAGCAGTTTGGGTATAACAGAACACAAAATAGTTTTTCATATACAGTAGAACCTCGGTTTCTGTCATTAATCTGTTCTAAAGGGTCTGATGATAACCAAAACAAATGCTATATGAAGCAATATTTCCCATAAAAATAATGTAAATCCAATTAATCTGTTCCAGACACTCCAAAATATGAACAAAAATAAATTTAAATAAAACAACTATAGTTTTACATACAGAACACAATGAGAAATAAATACAAAAGACTAATGAAATGGATAAATTTACATTTAACATCACTCTTACAGGTTTACACTCTGTTTTAGAGAGTGCTGGTGTGGTCCAGCTGCAGCCTTTGTTTTGTACACCTGTTCTCGTCTGCTATTTATTTTCACACCCGTTTTCAGACAATAGCGCTGTACGTCGTTGCTTTAGTGTGACATGTTTTAGTTTGTTTTGAGCATTATTAATGAGAAACAATGAGAAACAAAGCCAGAATGGGAAAAAAACATGTGGGTGGATGCTTTGTTTTCACAAAAATTTACATCAAGTCACGTATAACATTGACTACGTAATTCTAATGATTATGTGTAACCTGTTTAAAGTTAATGATGTGTCTGCTGCATGGAGTAAATTTATATGTGCTATTTAAGGGCTTTGATATTTTCAGCATTTTTCTTTTAACATTTTTTTTTTAAAAAAGGTCTTCTATAGGAGTCCAAACTTATCTGGTGTTGTGAGCATATGAATGTATTGTAGAGAGGGAACCACCTTAAGCCTTCCAGAGCAGCTGGAGTCCACAAACATATGAGCACACACACACACACACACACACACACACACACACACACACACACACACACACACACACACACACACACACACACACAGATTTAGAAGTCTGTCAGTTATGACTCCCCCTCTGCTACAGTGCCACAACTGCTGGGTGAATCTCCATGACAACAAGGGCTCTTGTGGGGGAGGAGGGCATGGATTTGTGTTTTGCATCTCTCTCACACATACACACACACACACACACACACATGCGCGCACATGAGCACTCACACGTGTGTTTGGTTTAAAAAGTTCTGTTGTTAAAAGACTCTCATGGTACATAAACTGAACTTCAGAACAATTATTCTTATTCAATTATTATTATTGATTCTATTTTTACTATATTATTTATTTATGTATTTATTTATTTATTATTTGTATTATATTAGTTATTGAATCATCTTATTAATTAATTTATTTATTATTATATTATATTATTTACTGAATTATTTATTTATTTATTTATAATTTTTTTATTATATTAGTTATTGAATCATCTTATTTATTTATTTATTATATTATTTATTGAATTATCTTCTAAATTTCAGAAATAAACATTTTGATAACAATCCAATTCATTATTTGTATCAGAAATTTTGGTACCAAGCCAGAAAATGATGATGATGATGAAGAATCTTTATTGCCCTGAAGGGACTTGCACACAAGGAAGCCACGTCAAATACAACATACATCCACAAACAACTAAACATAACATTCATAGATCTGGAAAATCAACCCTGAAAACCTTCTTTAAGAAACGGTGCAGCTGCTCTGCAGAATTTGCAGAAATGATATCTGGTCTGCAAACCATATGCAAAAATGCACAACTTCCATTTACAAAACAAATAATGCACAACAGCCTGCTGTGACAGGAGCCACTTATGCCTGCAGTGATGGAGAACGTGGTGCTAGTGTGTGTGGATGTGCAGGTGCTCACCTCCATTCATCCTGTGGTCGGTTCTGCTCATATTTCTCCCTCACGTGGGACACGCCCATGTCCGGGTGAAGCCAGTGGACCTCTCCTGACTGGACGTGACTGAGCCGCAGGCCAAAACACGCCACACATTTCACCTTGTGAATGTCCACGATCTTCTGAATGATCCCCTGTGGAGCAAAAGCACAAGATCAGGTTTCCATCGACAACAGTGCAGTAAATACCGTGACTCACTCTCACACTGTAAATGAACACTGAAGTCATCCAGACTATGAGACACATAATGAATCATGTAGTAAACTTAAACATGATAAACAAACCAAAACATGTTTTAGATTTTACTTCAAAGTAGACACACAACTGATGTCTCAAACACATTAAGAGGCAAGAAATGCAAGTCATGAACTCTTGACAAGACACAGCTGTTAACTGAAAGCCATTCCAGGTGACTACCTCATAAAGCTGACTGAGAAAATGCCAAGAAAGCTGAGCAAGAGGTGCCTACTGTGAAGAACATAAACATATTCTGGTTTGTTTACTTGTTTGTTTACTAAATAATTACATATGTGTTTATTCATAGCTGATGATAAACTCCTCATTGTGACTGGTATCACACCAGATGACATCACCCCTGCTGACCACGCGGGCCGCAGGGTCCGACAGCCTGACAGGTTGATTGCTGTGGTTGCCACAGCAGCACTATTGGCTCGTTTTGATGGGATTAGAGCCGTGGAGCTGGGCTGGCAGCGAGGAGTGGCTGTCTACTCAATCTGATCAAGCCCACGGCCATCAGACACAGCTCTAACAAACAGCATCCTCGACCTGCTCCCACACTGACCGCATTAATGACACAGGAGACACTGGGTTAGCAGTAACCCAGCTGTAATCCACGAGCAGGCTTACGCTTCAGAAAATCTCTGCATGCTCGATGCTCGGAGGATCAAAGCAGTCAGTCAAGAGAAAAAAACCCTCAATACTTGAATTTCTGGCTGTTAAACCACTCTGTGCTTGCTTACATGGACTGCATCCCTAAATAACATACTGTACTGTTACAGTAAGACTCTTCAGAGAGTAAAGGCAAGGGCACACACATCTGAGCACTATTCACAGTGACAGCCCAGCCCAAACACTCCAAGCATATAGCTTATTTATGACCGGGTATTCACTACAGCAGACCCTCGGGGTGTGCCTGTACCCCGTTTCCACACTAACACCAGACACTGGACGTATTGGGATGCGGAGGTGAAGAGAGAGACCAGGAGCAAAGACAAGCTGTCAAAGGGAAGCAGCTAAATGCTAAAAGGAAACTCAATAAATGAGACAAGACCCTTCTTCGATAAAATGACTATGAACCGAGTGCTGGAAGCTTTCAATAAATGAGCTAATGATTGTGGACATTCCTTCTAATGAACACCTTCAGTGACTTTAAGATGCCCCCATTGCTGTAAAGAACCCGTTGGCACCATGCCTAATGCCAGGCGTGTGCTAGAGGGGTATAAAACCCACCCAGAATTGAGCTGTGGAGCAGTGTTCTCTGGAATGATGCTGCTCCATCCAATACTTTTGGGACGGAGTTGCAGAGCTGATGAGGTGAACATCCAATGTCCTGACTTCACCAAGGCTCTTGCCAAAGAATCCTCACAATGTTCCCAAATCTAGCAGAAAGCCTTCGCTGGACTATAAACACAGTCACTCCAACCAGAAAGAAAGAAACAATGAATGAGCAGATGTCCCAATATGAGCGATACGCCCCCGAGGAAGCCTGAAAAGGTTTCATTTTTTACCCCCCAATGTTTTGAGTGGCCAATCAACACACATTCGATAGGACTGTCCTCAACTCTAGGATGAGGAAGATTACCCTCCGGGGCATATGAAGCCAGCCACTGCCTCTTTTCAAAGGCACTGATACATCAGCTAACAGACACCTGAGACAGCAGATTACATATTTAGCAGTGACGGGGAGAGAGAGTGCGACCAATTTTGCTCTCTCAGGGCTCCAGCTACTGCTGGTGAAGCTGATGATGAGTCACTCTGAGCCCCTAAATATTTTTAATGTGGCGTATAAAGGCAAATGTTACACTATTCAAAAATGTTTTGCAAGGTTCAATTATGTATAATAAGTGTTCAATACATTCACTTTCCCGGAAGAAAATTCCAAATTTCTATATTTATATGCGTGTATATATATATATATATATATATATACACACACACACACACACACACACAGTGGTAACACTACTTTCGAGTTTAATCCGTGCAGGAGCCGAGCTCGTTAGCTGGTTTGCTCGTTAGCTGGATGCATTTTCCCCATAAGAATACATGTAAAACTGATTAATCCGTGTCAGCTGGCCAATATACAGTATACTTTAATATGTAAATAATGTGTTTATATGGGTTTTTAAAACATAAACGAGACGACGACGCTCATGTAGGCTGGCGGCTAAAGAGGACAGGAGGACGGGCGTACGTGTATGGCATGGTTACACTTATCATATGAAAAGTAAAAGTAAAATGTATCTAACTTTCTTGTTCACTACCTTTTGCTACCTTAGCGTCGCTTTCACTAGCACTTTCACTTTCACTGGACAGCGGTCAAAGGTAATGACTGACCTCTTCTTCTACGCTAGCATCTATGGGATGCTACGACCGCCACGCCCCTAGCAGTTGGTATACTTGAACTAATTTTACGCTGCTCGTTACTTGGAATTTTATTCGTTACCTGGAACAAAAATATTCCGAGATCTCGACTCGTTACCTGGAATACTCGTTAGTAGGGATGCTTGTAAGTAGGGTTACCACTGTATATGTAACTTGAAGAGAAAATGTCATAACAGGGTAAACCTTAATCTGGTAATGTTCCCATAAGTAAAGGTAGTGAAGACAAACCCTAAGAATTTACACGCGAGGGAACGGAAAGGTACCACAAAAATCACAAAACAAGAAAACAGCATAAACATATCCTACATACACGAAGTCTGCTTACTTTAAGAGCAATCTATTATTAAAAATCAAACCCTTTATCACTAATCCAAAACAAATCAACCATTAAAACCAGCATTAAAATGATTGAGCCATGTGTACGAGTACCAAACACATAGAGCTTATGTGTCAGAGGATTGCTCATCCAAGGAAAGCAAAAACCAGTACAAATCTGGTAGTAATCTGCTGGTACAGCAAAATAACTCCAACCCTACCATAAGAGTAATTGATTATTAAGTCTAGCTTTGGCAGGATTTCATCTCTGACCATCAGAGAGCATCAAAGGTTAATGTCTAAGGACTGGTCTCAACAGCTGTGACCAGGCAGATCTACTTACATTTGGTTCTTGAATTCATACTGCCTGGAAAGAATTACTAAACACGCAACATTTGCTTTCAAACAGCAGCATGTGTTCAGTTCCCACAGAACGTATTCAGAAAGCAATAATGATGCGAAAACTCATTTGCAGCATTGCTCAATTAGTAGTAAAAACAATTTGCTTCCAAATCATTAAACCCCATCTTGAAGACACTGCATGCTGTAGGCAAACTCTGCATGAGTGATGACTGATTTGACATTATAGGCTTGGTTAACCTTCTGGAGTCCGGCATATTAACAAAATTCCAAAAAAGCACTTATATAACCGCAAAATTTTATCCTAGAAACAAAACTAAACATACCTTGGAAACCTTAAAGGGTCCACTTTTCAAATAGCTTGAATCAAAGTAGATTTTTAGATTCATATGAGAGGAGCGAGTCAGACAGCTGCGCATTTTTTCCCGCCAAATGACGCGATCTGTCATTCATATGATAATGACATGGTAATTCGTGGTGGAATGTGTGGAATGTGAACCAGAACAAAGACCTTTCACCTGAGTGTTCACACCTATCTCATAAATATTAAATCTAAGAAACACTGAATGAGTGAAACACATCAACTCACATTTGTTAAGCTTTAGAAATAAAACCACATACAATTTCTAAAACCTGTAATGACCAGTGTGTATTGGTATCCTTTGCTCTTGGCTCCCCTTACAGTTGCAGTTCTAAATAGAAAAAAATGACAAAGTAAAATTAGAAGAAGATTTTAAAGCTTCTTTAAGCGTCTGTGATAAAACATGTTAGATTTTAGGTGTTTCAGCTTGTTTTTTGCGGTTTTCTGTCAGACATTGGGAAGGACTTTTTGGGACCTGGCAACCCTGTATTTTTGTATTAAAACTGGTAGAACAGAAGTGTTAGTAGCCGATGTGTGATGGCGTTTTGCTCAGGAGGACAGTAAACAGCTGGTGGACTGTACATGATCAGGTTGCTGCTTTTGCTGTTTTAGCAGCTGTGTGTAAACAGGAGTAAAGCCAGCGAAGTAGGGCTGCCACAAACGATTATTTTTATAGTCGACTAATCACCGATTATTTTTTAAGATTGGTCGACTAATCGGATTATATGTTAATTGAATATAAAAAATACAGCTTATCGCACTAGAATACAGCTGCTATTATATAACCGTCATTAGATTTCAGCTATATGCTAACTAAAAATAAAAACAATTAAGATCATAGTTCATTAAACCTTTAATGAAATATGCAGCTTGTTCCAACAAACAATTGTTTAACTGTTTGGCATAAAGTGTAAACGTAGCACTGAAACGTAACGTTAGAAAACATTAGCATTGCT
>BRDA01005269.1:34308-44887 GCA_036984385.1 Crenuchus spilurus
CTGGCCACTTTGTTAGAAACCCCTTTCTTCCTAGCTCCACCTGGCTAATGCACATGTAGCAACTGTAGCCCATCTGTTTATGCACAGTTTATGTCAGTTTCTGACCACAGAGATACACTTGCCTGGGTTTTCTGTGTGGTGTGCAAGCAGGGACACATCCTATTCTAGTGATTAAAAGTGTTTATTGAGGTTGTTTATAGACTAATATCTCCTATTCTAGTGATTAATAGTGTTTATTGAGGTTGTTTATGGACTAATATCTCCTATTCTAGTGATTAATAGTGTTGATTGAGGTTGTTTATAGACTAATATCTCCTATTCTAGTGATTAATAATGTTTATTGAGGTTGTTTATGGACTAATATCTCATATTCTAGTGATTAAAAGTGTTTATTGAGGTTGTTTATGTACTAATATCTCCTATTCTAGTGATTAATAGTGTTTATTGAGGTTGTTTATGGACTAATATCTCTTATTCTAGTGATTAATAGTGTTTATTGAGCTTGTTTATGGACTAATATCTCCTATTCTAGTGATTAATAGTGTTTATTGAGGATGTGTATAGATTAATATCTCCTATTCTAGTTCATAATATTTCTACACACCATGGTGCATCACACACATACTACATTTCTGGTGGAAAGTAATCAGCTGAACTAAAGGCTATGAGCTCATGGTGAGGGAGACAACAACACTGAACTAAAAACTGGTGACACCATCGTACCTCACCCTTCTACCTTAGAAGGTTGACTCTCTGTAACAGCAACATTTGTGGATGTTATCATAGTCTGCAAACAGAAAGAAACATGAATGTTGCTCTCTGAAATTTAAGTACATGTTGTAAAATCCTAGGAGACCCCAAATTCATGAGCTACTGTAGTCTCTGGATGGTTGTTTTGGATGCATTTATTTTAGTCATACAAGACCAAGCCCCCAGGATTTGGATGAGAATAGACCTACAAACACGTAATAAGACAGACATTTCAATAACACTGCATGGGTGGTGGGCTTTTCATGCTTATAGCTTTAGGAAATGCACTTGTGGTCATACTTCCATCTGATTTCTTACCCTGACATCAGTGGCGTCTCCGTGGCGAATGTTGCTGGACCAAGTGCTGTGCTCACTGTTGCTTTCGAAGTGGTGGAAGACTTTGAGGACCCGGTCTGGAGCGCCAGGGGCCCGCTCCGTACCAGTGCTAAGGCGCGACTTGGCCCCCCCACTCAGGGCGTGGTTGAGGTTGGGGTCCAGGTACGCCGTTGCCATGCCTTTGCTGTGCGCTAGGTGTCGGTCATATTCTGTTCAAGAAAGGGAAAGGGAAATATTAGAGCCACTTCTTTCAGACATCACCTGAAAACACTAGTTTAATATGAGCATTGTTTAAATCACCTAAAACGAGGCAAGTCTCAGTTTTATGCAGCAATACTTATAAAGGACAGCATCAAAAAGATTTGTTACACAGTGGGTAGTCAAACAAAAACCTGTTAGTGTGAAATGTAGTACATATAATACTGTACATTCACCTTCTGAATATATTCAATTCAGTTTTCTTTTACAGTCCACAACCTATTTGTTAATATTAATGTGAGTCAACAACAATTATCAAAATCATAGACATGGCCAAATGCTGGCCCAAGGCCAAAAAGGTACTGATGGACACTAGCCACCCTGACAATGGACTCTTCTCTCTGCAGCCATTAGGGAGGCGTTTTCCTGCACAGAGAGGATGAGGAAAAGCTTCTACCCGCAGGCAATCTAAACTCTGAACTTTGGACAATAGCACAGAAGTACAGACACTCCGGACTACGTAAACACATAACACCTTGCACTTTATTATGCACGTTTACACTCTATGATACATGTTCACACATACCACCCATATATTTGTATATTTTTACCACTCATGCACACTGTACATCTGTATGCAATACTTTGCAGATTTATCTGCATACTGCACAAGAGATCTCTTCTTATCTTATATAACACAGTTATTATAGTTTTTTATTGTCATGCTGTTTGCCATCAACAGGCGGGACCCAAGAGAGCAAAAATTTGCAGTGCTCTCTATGGGTGGGTAGATGGCGCTCTCACTCTCTATCACTCTCACATTGCAATGTCCGCTGGCTCAGGCGTCTACTGATTGGTCCATTCAGAGCTGGGAATCCTGCGCTTTCCTTCGAGCACGTTGGCTCCCCAGTGACGGTGTATCAGCGGTAGTTTGAAAAGAGGTGGTGGCTGCATCACACACAACAGAGGAGGCTTGTGCTTGTCTTCACTTTCCTAGAGTCGAGGACATTGGAAAAGTGATGGGGAGCGGCCTAACAGAGGGGATGGGCTAATTGGCTACTACTACATTGGGAAGGGGATCAAAATAGGCAAAAATAAATAAATAAAATAAAATAAAAAATAAACAGCCCAACAATGTCATGTCTGTACTGCAGTGTGATGTTTAGTGACATCACCAAACCTAACCCTTGGCTAGCTCAGAAATGCTTGTTTTCTCTGGTCACTGGAGAGCATAATACTACACACATATTATAAATGGACTACAGAGTCTGACTGAACCGTGTTGCACAATGAAACCACAGCACAGTTTTAACTAAAACCACTAATTAAAAATAAGCAGGAATCAGCAGAGCAGAGATGCCCAAGCCAAAAGCAAACTTCTCAAGGTTGTCATTTTAGGAAAAACATTTCTCCAACATTAGTAGTCTGTCTTGACAATGCTTCTTTATGTTGTAGCTCAAGAGTTTAATGGCTGACGATAGATTACAGATCTGCCATCTAGTGGCTGGTGTTGAAACACAATACAAAATGGACCAATTTCTCACTAATAACTCATGTTAGACACACTGTGACAATCATTCATTCACTTGACAAGATAGTTATGCTGGAACAGTTGAGTATATCAGAGGAATCATGAACAAGCCTTTAAGAAAGCTGAAGACGGGATGTTCCAGGGGCACACAATCCATATGGTCATCAGGAGTCTTAGCAAATAAAGAACTTTGTATTTGGCCTATACACACACACACACACACACACACACACACACACACACACACACACACACACACACACACACACACACACACACACACACACACACAAGGGCCAAAATAATTGAGCTGCTCCAGAACGAGGGTTGAGAACCACTGGACTAGACTGTTTAAACTGGGTAAGCAGACTGGACCCATTCTGGCAGGGAAGTTCAGAAGTCCTGCCAACAGGTCCTCCTGCACTGTCCAAGTGCAATCCCACGAGGCCCTGCTCCGAAGAGTCCACCCACACTACACAACACGACAGCAACATTCCTGACCATCATCTGCATCCCCAGCCAGCCTGTTTATCTTCCCGTGTTATTAAAGGACAGATTAGACGCGTTTCCTCTGGCAGGGAACATAAACACACACACACACACACCTACACGGGTACAGAACAGAGCAAATGCACTAATAGAACAGAAAATAGATCATAACTGATTACAGTGAGTCACTAATACACAATACCAGTCAAAATGTTTTGAACAGCCCAATTTTTCCAGTTTTGTATATAAAATGATTGAGTTTGATGTCTCACTGCACTCTGAAATGAAAGTAAAGGAGTTAAATAAGATCTCATGGAATCAGTTTATAAACCAAATGTATCTAAACTTTGGACATAAAGCAGCACCTTTGTCAGATATAACAGCTGAACACACGTGACATTCTTTCTACAACAGACATCAAACATTCTTCAGACAGTTCTTCACAAATCTGCTGCAGAACGTCACATAAATGTTGGCACTTGTAGGTTTAAATCTGGAGACTGTGCTCCACTCCATGTTTTCAAGCTTACACAAGGGTGAAAACACCCATTTGGTCTCTAAAAACAAAGAGCGCTCACCAAAGACCTCTGACCTCACACCTATCTCATGAATATCCAATGTAGGAACGAGTGGCTCAGTAAAACACACATCATTAGTAAAGCTTTAGGAATAAAACCACATACAACTTCTAAAAACTGTAATGACCAGTGTGAAGCCAAAACATATGTTTATAAAGTTCTGAACTCAAAAGTCTTGGCTAGAAATATTTATTGTGTGTTTACATGTAGAGCAGATTTAATCAAAATACAGATTGTCACACTCTTACTGTTTTGACAGTGTTGTTGCTGAGTTTGTGCTGAACAAGAGTGTGTGGAGCCCACTGCTTTCATTAAGGGGATCACTCGTTTCTCATTGGCTGCGTGCCTTTTCGAGGGGTCCCCTTCTTACTAGAGCACTAGTCATCAGCTGTGATTGTTTGCAGCTGTGACATGGCTTTTTATTGACATATTCTGGATTAGAAGCACAATCAGACTGGATTGGACAAGTACATTTACACATGCATGTCACCGTGTCTCTCAGAATACAGACAGTTTCATGTTCATCTGCTCCAGAGTCCTATTCTATTGGCAGATTAGACATTCTGTGTGTGCATCTGCGTCAGCAGTGGCTGCAACTTAAAGTAGCTCAGTGCATTCATTAGAAGGGGTGTCCACAAACATTTGAACATAGCGTGTCTTGTAAGATATAAGAAGCATGTTGGCTATTTACCACAACCAGTCATGCATAAGTGGCTTCACCTGGCTCGTGTTATTTATGCTACAAAATTACTACAAAAATCTGCCAAAATAAAGAAGTTGGCCGCCCACTGATGGCATGCTTTGAGCACAGAAATGCCAATTCCAATTCTGATCATGCATCCTTACCCAGAGCGCACTCACCCACTCTCTTTCTCTCACCATCAAAGCTTTAGGCTGTTATTATCAGCCCTGTTCCACTGTTGTACACCACACCCTGCACACAGTCCAGAAAAAAACCTCTCAAACACCCAGAGCAGCAGTCAGAACTCACGTAGCCTTCAGAACTGACAGACGACAGCACAATACATGCCATTATAGGCTATAAATAAGTAAAACAACTGGCTATGATGGCTTTAATTCAGGTTTTTCCACTTAATTAGAGGATTACTCCATCAACCACTCATTCAAGCGATACGTCTACTACTTTGTACACTTGCAGTACTGTCAAACAGAATCCAATCATTGAATAATTGCAAGATTTAACCTTACATTCGGTCTTTTTTTAGCTGTTACCTAATCATAAACATGAACAATCAGGCTGAATCAAACACTACATAAGCCTACAACTACTCCAGTCACTACAGAAGCTCTCCAGGTGAGGTAAACCCTACCTCTGAGCAGAAAGGGCCAGCAGACGCAGGGTACTCTGGACTGGCGAGGAGAGAGACATCCATATTCCTCTGTGAACATGAGAAAAAACCCAAAAAAACCCTCCTGTATGTGCCTGTGCCTGCCGCAGATACAGCCAGCCACACAACTCAGCCTCCGCTAGCCCTCGTGGGGGCTTTTCCGCTGCTGCTGTGATCCAAACACATGCTTGCTTGCTCACTCTCACGTCTTGCCAAGCCTCTCTCTCTCTCTGACATAGCGTCACATCCTGGTTATTGCCACGCTCGCTGTTGTTGCAAGTTGCCCGAGTGAGTCACACAGAAAGCTGAGCAAAGATACTGGCTCATATGTCTCAGCTTGGTCTGGACTCTGCCTCATGTCTGGACACAGCTCCACCTGCCCACCAGGTGGGTAGAGGCGTGACTCTATGCAGCAGACAGGCCTGGGATTCTATTACCGCAAAGACACCTTGTCAGCATGTTCTGCCACAGAGGATATAGGTTAGGTTATGTAGAGAGGATATTACAGCTCAAAGGGCTTTTTCTACACACTTAACAACAACTAGACTTCAGAAGGTTGGGATTGTGGAGGAATAATCTTATGACATTAAAAATTAAGTCGTGATTTAACTCTTCAAACGTCTCTTTATGACAGTCCAGTATTATGAATTAGTGTTCTCCTCCAAGCGTGTTCAGCCATCCAATGATGTTGCACCAATACAACAGATACATTGCATGGTCTGGGTGATCATGTGTTGGAGGGAGCTCAGGCTAGCAATGTAGCATTGTGTAGGCAGAGACCTAGCTAGCAAGTGGAATTGTAGCAAAATTGGAGATGAAACTGGGGGGAAATGGTCTTCATTTTAACATTTTAAAAGGAATTCCAGGTTATTATGGACCTTCGACTGGCTTTTGTAACCATTTCCAACTTCTCTTCATGGCAGTCCAGTCTTATGTGTGCTTATAATACCTGGTTTGGTTAATCAACAATTCATCAAGTTAAATTCAGTTTGATGCTCATGGAAATCCATGTGATGGCTGAGGAGCATCAAGAACATCTGGAAATTCTTCAAAATAACTCAACGTAATTACTGAAAATAACTTATTTTTATTTATGTTTGTTATATGATGTTTGATATTGACTAGTTATAGTAAGACCAAACAGTTAACTACTAGGGCTGCGAATCAGAATCAGAATCAGAATCAGAATCAATTCTTGGGGTCACAAATCAATTTTTTCCTGATTCTTTCAAATACGAACGAAATATGTTACTTTTACCGTTGCAATCTCTGCAAATTGCATAAGTCATGTCAAGCCCTTTCTTACCTGGGCTGGGTTGACGGTAAAATCCAAAGGGTTTCCAAATGGTTGCTTTCAAAGACCGCGGCTTGGCTTGCATGCCTGTACATAGCCGACGCTGCTTCCTTGTTTTGCCTAGCACTACGGTGGCTGAGAAGGCACATCCGCACCCGCAAAAAGAATAGATTTTTTGAAAACGAGAATCGATTCTGAATTGTTCAATGTTAGAAACGCGATTCGAGTTCAAAGCGATTGTTTTCTGCACCCCTATTAACTACCATATAGTGTTTCTTCAGAATATCCTGCAATCTTTTGGGGTCTTCAGGCTTCCTAATGACATCATAACGTCCCTCTGATTGTATCCTTCTTGTTGCTGGTCATTGTCTTGTTTTTCCTCAGAGCTTTTTCTTATAATATGTCCTAATTAAGAGTTTTGAGTGACAGGAAAGCACTTATTGGTCAAGGATCCACTTATTTGTTTTGTCTGTCATCCGAGACACTCCCGGTCTTTGCCCACTCAAAGTCCAAAGTCAATACTCTTCATAACCTACTTTTTACTGTGCAGTGTTCACAACAGTGAACATCCACAGTATAGACTGTGTCTGGATGGTTCAGATGTTTTAAGACACACATGGTTGCACCTGAAGCTCTTAAATCTTCCCTGCCATTCTGTGTATGATTTCTTGACTGCAGGATCCTTAAGAAATGAATAACTTGGTTTTTACATATTGACCTGAAGTCCCATCAGTTCACTGTTTTTAAGCTTTTCTAATCAGGTCATTGATTTGGGGGGCAGCTGTGGACCGTGGTAACCAGCCTTGTGACTGGAATGTTGCTGGTTTGATCCCCTTAATCAACAGGAACCAAACGGTAAGGCACCCAATACCCAACTGCTCCACAGGTACCATGGATAGGACTGCCCAACACTTTCACTGCACAGATCAGTTAAATGCAGAGGTCAAATTTGTCACTTTCACTAACTGTACTAAGCCGTTGTAAAGATAAATACTTATAAATAATAAACTTAGGTGCTTAGGTCTATAGAACAGTACTGCATTATGCATTGAGAGATGCTGGATGAATAGATGGCTATATGGGCAATTGGATAATGGCTATATGGATGATTTTATAATGTGCTGTATAACACTTGGCACTTAGTGGCAGCCATGGTCTGGTGGTTTGGGATCTGGTCTTGTGACCAGAAGGTTGTTGGTTCGATTCCTGGACAGGTCATGACTGAAGTGCCCTTAAACAAGGCACCTAACCCCCAAATCCTCCCTGGCCACCGTGAAAAGGTCTGCCCACTGCTTTGGCCACATGTCACAGTTTACTGTGTGTTTCACTGCACGGATGGGTCAAATTCTGTTGTGTGCAAATCAGATTGGCAAAACGTTTAATCTAAATCTAATCTAAGATACCTGCAGAATACTATTCACATATTAAAGGCATCTGAGAAGTGTAGCGGAATTTCTTAGAGCCGGAGGTGAAAGTCAGAAATCCATCAGCAGTCACATCCAGTCAGACATTGTTATGCCACCGTAGATTAAAAACTGTAAAAGCTTAGATGCATGGCACAGGGAAGTGATGAGTGTGCATTCCTATTAGATCAATGGATTCTTACGCTGATGATTGGCTTCTGGAAGTTGGAGAGAAACTTCAAATGGTCTTACTGGACCTGAGCCAAGTACATACAGTTCCTCACAGCAGAGACAGTCATGAACTATTGAACCACAGCAACTCGGCGAGGGAGAAAATATCTGCGGTTGTTAACTCTTACTCAGCCGAGCCAAATGTAGTACATTTACAGTATAATCATAGTCATCGTCGCTGATGGTGGAACTGGCTAAGAGTTGACCCCCATGTCAGGACACCAGGAGTTCAGTCGCTGAGCAAATGCCATTTTTATCTGTGGATGGGAGTCCAAGACAGCATAACTGGTGCTCTTTGAGTGGATGGCCTTCCCTCAATCACTGAGTGCAATACTAACAGACATGGGCACCTGCTAACCAACATATGAGTATCGGCAATTAGTGTTCTCCTGCAAGCGTGTTCAATGATGCTGCACTAATTGCAATGGGACATATACAGAGGCTAGCTTATCATGTGATGAAGGGAGAATACTAGCTTTCACGCTCACAGTGAAGTGGCATCATGTAGGGGAAGACCTAACTAGTGGGTGGACCAAAATTGGAGATTGGTTAACCCTCTGGAGTCGGCTCTTCCACCGGTGGAATATTAATGAACTTCAACAAAAATAATTATATAACTGCTACTTAAAGGGCCTACTTTTCAAATATTTAAATGAATCAAAATATGTTTTAGATATTTGTGAGAGGAGCTTAAATAAGCAGACACGTCTGTGAGGGCAACTCAGACAGCTGCGCATATTTTCCCGCCAAAAGACATGATCTGTTATTCAAATGATAATGATATGGTAATTGCAGACATTCCATTGATGGGTTCCAGTGGCCAGGAATCTGTGGAATGTTGAATAAAGGCCTCTCACCTGAGGTGAACCTGAACAACAAGCCTCTCCTGAGATCTCAAATATTTAACGTAGGGTTAGTGGCTGAGGAAAACGGAGTGTCGCCTCACATTAGTTAAGCTTTAGAAATAAAAACGTATACAATTTCTAACAACTGTAATTACCAACATCTTAATCTTAATAAAAAATAGCCAACATCTTAATTTTAATGTAAACAAAATGGTATTCCCGGTAATATTGGACAAGTTCCTATGCTTTTTTCATGAGGTGTTGAGGCAACATAAAAAGCAGTAAACATTCTCAAAGGCTTCAAGTTATGAGGTTTACACATAAGAATACAGTTACACAGACTCCATCAAACATCAAGAAAATGGCTGTATTAGCGTAAATGGTGCCATAGATAATCCACAGTAATATCTCCCTGAGGCAGACGTAATCAGACATGAGCACGTAATCTCAGCCTAACCTCTGGTGTTAAACAGACGGAGTGATATTTCTGGATATTTACACATCTGTATAGTACAAATGTAACGTCTTTAACCTGCGAACGCGTTTAACTGTAAGGTTAATCTTACACAACGTAATTAAAGTGAAATTCCATTTGGGGTGAAGCTCATTTTCGCATGATCTCTCTCCACATCGCTGGAGCCGTGTTATGAGAAGCAATCTAAACAGCCTTAAGAGCAGACAAAAGCGTTATTAATATCCCAGACACACTCCCAGTATGAGGCAGGAAAGTGAACAATACAGCCTGCCACAGTGGGGTAATGTCAGGAACAGAGTGAGACGGGCGAGGACAGCTTATACGATGGTGTTTTGATAGGTGGAGGGTTATGTGGCTGTGTGGGTGCTGGTCACTTCCTCTGCTTTCATCAGAGCTGAACACTCTGCTGGACTCATCAGCGGAAACAAACGGGACATGATCGGCTATGTAGCTCTTTTTTTATTTATGTGCCTTCGGAAGGAGGTGCGACCTGCTGAGGCGAACAGAAAGAACCGTGGAGAGAATACAGAGGATGCAGCATCCTGAGCTTTGACAAGAGAGCTGATAGTCCTTTACTTTCACCAGAAACACAACGTTGCAGCCTCAGTAGTCACATCAAACAGCGTCAGAGAGAGAGTGTGTGAGACAGACAGACAGACAGACAGAGTGTGTGTGAGAGAGAGAGAGAGAAAGTGTGTGTGTGTGTGTGTGTGAGACAGACAGAGTGTGTGAGAGTGTGTGTGTGTGTGTGAGAGAGGGAGTGTGTGTGAGAGTGTGTGTGTGTGTGTGAGAGAGGGAGTGTGTGTGAGAGAGACAGACAGACAGTGTGTGTGAGAGGGAGTGTGTGTGAGAGACAGACAGTGTGAGTGTGTGTGTGTGTGTGTGTGTGTGTGTGAGTGAAAGAGACAGAGTGTGCATGTGTGAGAGAGACAAACAGAGTGTGTGAGTGTGTGAGAGAGAGAGATAGAGAGAGACAGACAGAGTGTGTGAGAGGGAGTGTGAGTGAAAGAGTGTGTGAGACAGACAGACAGAGTGTGTGTGTGTGTGTGTGAGAGAGAGAGAGAGAGAGAGAGAGAGAGAGAGAGAGAGAGAGAGAGAGA
>BRDA01005269.1:44987-60073 GCA_036984385.1 Crenuchus spilurus
ACTCCATCACACATCAGCTACTAACACCTCTGTTTTACCAGTTATACTCAAATCAGTCATCTCACAAATGCAGGGTTGCCAGATCCCCAAAACACCTACTGATTTTGTACATCAAAAAAATATTTTTGAGCTTTAAAACGTAAATCTTCTTAAAATGTTACCTCAATCTCTTCTTTTATTTAGTGCAAAAACTCTGCAAACCACCAACTCTGAAGTTCTACCGGGACTGTATTTTTGCAAACCTGGCAACCCTGTACAAATGTTAAAAAAACAGCTACTAACACCTCTGTTTTACTCAAATCAGTCTAACTAATACAGGGTTGCCAGATCCCCCTAACCTCCTAATGATTTTGTAACAAAGCTACACTACACAAACAAAAACTAGCCCAAAATCTAAAGAGACACATACATTTCAATGAGCTTTAAAATGTAAATATTCTTCAAGTCTTACTTTCTCATTCAATTTGATCTTTTATTTAGTGCTAAAAACCTGCAAACCGCAAAGTTTAACGAGACTGTATTTTTGCAAACCTGGCAACCCTGCACTAACGTGACGCTTTTTGTTGTTGGTGAGGAAGGCGACGTGTATTCAAGTATCAGTGTGTGCAGGTTCATTCACATTACAGACAGATACAGATCACTTACAAAAAAATCAGATTTGAGCAACGTGGCTTATAATGTGAACGTAGCCTCAGAGTCCTTGAGAATGGGACATATAAAACAAAGCTCAATAGATTCAAACAGACATTTAATCCATGAAATATCATTAAAATCTTAATACTTCATAATCTCATCTTCACTAATAGGACAGTCAAAGAGGACTCAACACTCAACCCAGTTACATATTCATATTCCCTTAAGCGGTCTCCATATGCTTTGCTGGCACTAGTCTTTTGATGGTAAAGGCCCACTTAGTTCACACTATACTGAACATTATACACTGCATAATAAATCAGGCAAAGAAATAAGGCTTTCAGACTCCACAGAAAGTGTCTTCATGCACTGCACACTGAAGATGAGGCTATAAATGTAGTGGATTTCCTATTGTGATCATGCTGCTGCACATAGCAATCACAACACAGTGTGTTCTGTATAAAAACAGTAAATGTAAAGCATCACAACATCAAACTCAGGGAAGCACGTGAGCTTTCCTCACGCAGAATCTCAACCTACCCAAACAAATCAGCCCTATATTCATTCATTCATGATTAACTAGGCAGTTTCAGCATCAGCAGCTCTGCAAAGGCCCAGCCTTCGCTTTCATATCTCACCTGCCTTCAGAGGACTGGGAAAGAGAAAGCCACTCACCTGTGTAATAGGAAATTCTTGAAATATCTGTGGAAAGGGAAAGGGAGAGAGAGAGAGAGAGAGAGGGAGAGAGAGAGAGAGAGAGGTCAGTTTGGTTGACATTTCTGCACATTTGGTCCAACACATTTGGTGGCATGTGGTTTAGTGGGTCAGCCATAATCCTTCAGGGGAGGGCCTGTGGCCAGCTGGCCTGGAGACACAGCGCCCCCTGCCTGCGCTGGGACATATCTGGGACAAAACAGCAAATCTTACATTAAAAAGGGCATTGCTGTCAAAAGTTTGGGGACCAGCACACTTCAACTTTTCTCTAATAAGCCAGAGTTCAGATTCAACACACAAATGTGATATTCATTGGACCCAGAAGGTCTTCATTACCTGGAGCAGGTGTGTTAGATTAAGGATGGAGTGAGAAGCAGTGCAGGAACATATCAAACACACAATCTGTCAAAAGTACACCATCAAAAGCATCATCACAGATGAAAACGCAGGAATGGCAGCATCAGAAGATGATGCTTGTTAGAAGAGGTTCTGCTCTCTGGTATAAAGTGCCATTGTCTCGAGAGGCTGTGCATTCAAACGTTGAGTGGAAGTGAAACAGGTTGCGTTTGAACCACATGGGCGGATAAGAAAACACAGGACTGAGGTTACACACAGAAAAACCTGCAATTCTCTTAACTCTCAGCCACAATCTCAGAGAGACGAAGAGAAAGACAGAGACCAAGACAGAATGAGAGTGACAGAGAGAGAATGAGTGACAGAGTGAGCAAGAATGAGACAGTAAGAGAGAGAGAGACCAAGAATGATTGACAGGTTGAGAGAGAACGAGAATGAAGGAGACCAAGCGAGAATTTGAGTGACGGAGATAGAGAATGAGCAAGAGAAAGAGAATGAAAGAATGTGAGAAAGAGAGACAAAGTGACAGAATGAGAGAGCAAAGAAAGAGAGACAAAGATTGATTGAGAGAGAATGAGTGAGACAGAGGATGAGACCAAGCGAGAATGTGAGAGAGAATGAGCAAGAGAGACTGAAAGAATGTGAGAAAGAGAGACCGAGAGAATGAGAGAGCAAAACAGAATGACAGCTCAAGAGTTACAGAGCGAGAGAGAACAAGAGAGCAAAAGACTGAGCAAGAATGAGAGTGACAGACAAAAAAATGAGCAAGAGAAAGAGAACGTGAGACAGAGAGTGACGAAGTGAGAGAATGAGAGAGCAAAGAAAGAGAGACAAAGATTGATTGAGATTGAGAGAATGAGCGAAACAGAGAATGAGACCAAGCGAGAAAATGTGAGAGAGAGAATGAGCAAGAGAAAGAGAATGAAAGGATGTGAGAAAGAGACCAAGCGAGAATGAGAGAGCAAAACCGAGAGAGAATGACAGCACAAGAGAACGACGGAGCGAAAGAGAACGAGAGAGCAAAGAATTACTGAGACAAAGAAAATGAGAAACAAATGAGACCAAGAATGAAGTAACAGTTGGAATGAATGAGAGAAAGAGAATGGAAGAGACAGAGTGAGAATGAGAGTGACAGTAAATGACAGCAAGAGAGAGATTGAGAAAGAATGAGTAACAGAGAGAGGAAAATGAGAGGGAGAGAAAATGAGAAGGAATGATAATATGAGGGAGAATGAAAGAGAAAGAATGAGAGCGAGAGAACGAGAGGGCAAAAGATTGAGCAAGAATGAGAATGACTGAGACAAAGAAAATGAGAAACAGTGAAACTAAGAATGAAGTAACAGAAAGAATGACAGAAAGAGAATGAAAGAGAGAGTGAGAATAAGAGTGACAGTAAATGAGAATGAGACAACAAGAGAGAGATTGAGAAAGAATGAGTGACAGAGAGAATGAGAGAAAATGAGAAGGAATGAGAATATGAAGGAGAATGAAAGAGAAAGAATGAGAGCGAGAGAGACTGAATGAGTAACAGAGGGAGGAAAATGAGAGATTGAGAGCGAGACCAAGAGAGAAAGTGAGAGAAAATGAGAGAAAGAGAAAGAATGAGACTGTACATATTGAATCCGGATGTCTTTGTAAACATTGAGAAATCTTCTCAAAAAGCTCAGAAATGCACTTCTTTTATCTTTTCATTCGACTCCGGTCCAGTAGTAGTGATTAAGTATCACATACAACTCATCTCTCCATCATTCCTCACTAGTCCAACTTCTGACTTTATCAAAAAAACAACAACAATGCGATGGCGTGTCAGACAAATGAAAAGCGCGGGTGATTACAGAGCATGTCTCCACAAATCTACATCTGTGATAAATGATCATCTAAAAAATTGGGTCATTCTCCTTCCAGCGCACTGAGCAAGGCACAGCTGCCCGTTTATCCACAGCAGTTGATAACAGTTTATATCTGCCGAAAACACACATAAACAAACAGTATTATTATGTGCTATGATTCATAACAGAACCCAATGACGGCTCAGGCATATACAGGACAGCACGAGCCATTAGGGATGCATTATGATGTCATAACACAGATGTTTAGATGTTTCACCAATAAACCAACACTCAATATTTACCCAAAATTACAATATTGTCATATAATCATAATTCTCAGCCAAAACGAAACACCCCTCCTATCTACAAGCTACTCTAAAAGGCATCGAGTGTGATTAAAGAGGCAAAAATAGTGTTGGAAGAGTGAACATCTGCTCCAAGAGAGGGGTCAGGACTGTGCTTTGTTCCTCAAGCTCTTCTAAAACCTGCTAGCCATCATACCGCCATTACACTGTTGCTTTGATGTGGTAGAACCCCCTCCCCATTAACCTACCTCAATAATTTACTGAGCACTAATGGAAGACAGTCTTGTATACAGGCTTTAAGCTTACACACTTGAGAGTTGATTCTTTATGGGTTTTAAAGCTGAGGTCGGCATCACATGTTTCATCTACAGATGGAGGTCAGGAAGTAGAAAGTACATCTTGGATCTGTTTAGTCCAACTTGGTCCCAGAACTTATTTTTGGTTCATGAGGTTGTTGATTAGTAGCGGGGCATTGTTTGATGGATACACAGTCATAACCCAATATTATGATCGCTGGTACCAGGTTCTTGACAGCACACAGCTCTAAGGTTTATATGCAGGGTATTCTACACAGTCATATTCTGGATTCCTAATCTGGATCTTCAGATTTCAGACTTCATTCCGATAGGCATAGCTAGAGTCTTTGGGGTTTAGTTAGTTAGTTATTTGTGAGGGATTAAGAAAGGATAGTTGGGTTTTAAGGAGGGAACAGCTAGAGAGAAAGGTGTTGGAAGTGGAGACATTTTGGACAGAGAGGGGACTAGGGTTTCCTAATATAAGAGGCATTGTCGAAAGAACCTACAGGCCAACTGATCTTGAAGAACAGTAGAAACTTAATCTAATAAACTACACAATGTGTTTCAGCATCCCTGCTTTGGAATGAACTTGGCACGGAACGGCACAAATGCCACGTGACCAGATTTACTGCATGTATAAATAAGTGAGCACTAGGGGTGCAGGAAAAAATCGCTTTGAGCTCGAATTGCGTTTCTCACACTGAACAATTCAGAATCGATTCTCGTTTTCAAAAAATCGATTTTTTTTTTCGGGTGTGGATGTGCCTTCTCAGCCACCGTAGTGCTAGGCAAAACAAGGAAGCAGCACGGGCTATGTACTGGCATGCAAGCCAAGCCGCGGTCTTTGAAAGCCACCATTTGGAAACACTTTGGATTTTACCGTGAACCCGGCCCGGGTAAGAAAGGGCTTGTCGTGACTCATGCGATTTGCAGAGATCGCAACGGTAAAGTAACGTATTTCCTTTGGATTTGAAAGAATTGGGAAAAAATCGATTAGTGACCCCAAGAATCGATTCTGGATCAATTCGTTCAATTCCCAAAGATTCGCACCCCTAGTGAGCACACTAGTCAGTTGTATCAGAGTGAAAACCATCATCACGGGCAAAGGATTTGACTCGACTGATGTCTGAAAGGGCACGATAACCTACTGGACAGCATCTCAGAACCCACTAACTTTGGTGCTCTAGAGTGCCTACCAGGTCATTAATGTCAAAGGGGAACAACGACTCCAACGAGTGGTACAGAGCAATCAACATGCAACATAGTGGACCAGATAACCTCTATAACAAACAAAGCAGCAATGAGGAAAAGTGTCAGGGATCACTTAGGTTAGGTGCTCATAATATTCTAATATGACTGTGTAGATGGAACAGATTATAATCTTCTTACATGAAAATGCTCTGCTATGACTGATGTAACCTCATCAGATGTTATGGCTCATAGCTGCTCAGTAGTGCTTTATGTGAACCTATTATATGGACCCGATAATCAATACTTTAGTCCAGTTGATTGAATCTGCATGTGAATGGAAGTGCATAGCATCTGCATTGACTGGGTGTCCAGAGCTTAAAGGATTAGCCTAGCCTAACTGGCTCCGGCCATCAAGATGGCTCACTTTAATAGACTTCCGTCACCTTTTGGCATATGTCGCTCTCTCTCGCTGCGAAGGCGATGTTTAATAGACTGATCCAAGCTCACTGCGTATGAACCCTGGCCTCAGCAGTCCTGACCTCGCTTGGCCCATATGCCACACAGCGAAGACGAGGGGGCAGGCCCAGAACCAGCTCCAACGCGTGGGCCAACAGCGCATGGCCCCCTAGAAGTCTGCCAGACTGGCTGGGGCCCAAACACCTGCTTCACAAGCTGTCAGCACAAGACCTCCCCCTTTCTCTACTTCTCTGTCTCACTCCCCCACCTCCCCTTTCGCACTCCTTCCCTCTCTTCCACACAAACAGCGAAGAAGATATACGACCTGAAAGCTTGGACATCTAGCTGAGCTTCGCAGAGGAGTTGAGAATACAAGTGGGCTTTTGTCTAAGCTCAGCGCTCAGACTCAGCACAGACTACAGTCAGTCTGAGATTTTAAGCCGAATAACTTGGTGCACTTATCCACGAGGCTGGAAACGGGCAAATCTTAAACCCTGACACTCTGCATGCGGTATGATTTGAACACTTAATCCTCCGACAGCAAGTCAAAGCAAAACTCAACATTAGAAAGAATTCAACAATCATTACTTTTTATAGACTTTTCAATTCGGAGACCTTCGCGGCTGGTTTTTATGACCCTTTTCATAATGTGGGCTAAATTTATATACCTTCCCGTATTTTCTACTACCCTGAAGATTCCACTGTAAATGGCTGTATGGATTCTGGGACAATTGGGATTCTTTGGTGAAGGGGCTCATTATCGCCGCTTTCCTTTCAAACCAGAGTTCCATCCGAACCATGAATTGACGATTACATACGTCCCTGTTTTTGCATGCAGGTTCGGAAAATGGTAGGAAGAAGCTTTGTCCGTTTGCTGCTTTTTATGAATTGCTAAGATACAAACAGTGCAGGGGCACCTTAAAAAAAGAAGCCGTTCACGTATGGTAGCCACGCAGGTCAGCACAAGACTTGCGTTTTTCACTACATACACATTTGAGGCCATTTATGCTTGAATGTCTAATTCATTCCATATATCTGTGAGCCATTTTGTCTGCTTACTTGTCTACAAAGAGGCTTTCCCCACAAAATTTGGAAAGGGATGCAACATGACAAGTCGAAGCTGTCGATTTACAAAATTAACTAATCACACAACCCTACATGTGGAACCAGAGTTCACTGGAAGCCAACCCCAGACCACTGATTTCAGAAGGACGAGAGATTGGCACTCTGAACCCCTCTCAGGCTCAAAACCAGCTTTCACACTTGACCAAACATACAGAACTCTTGGGGCAAGTGGATGTGGGTCCAGAAGAAAGCTCTAGTGTGAAAATATCTGTACAGTGGCAACATGAAGGTCATTTCTTTATGATGCAATACTCTTCCCATTTAAGACCTTCAATAGATCACTCACTGATGTCATCCTGCCGATGCTGGAAATGGGTCTGGACCAAACAAGCTGGATGCAGGTCACTCGGTTCAGTCGGAGCACCTCTGACCGCTCATATTTGATTACAGCAAGAGGCTTTGTTGCTGTAGACAGTCTCTTGCTTTGTTTTTACTGAGAGTGTGAGCAGCCCAGCAATTACAGAGCTGAGTAATTACACAACCGAGAAGGAGAGAGGAGGAAGAGCACACATAAAGGCAGCCGTCTGATTTCATCAGCCTTTCATCACCCCAGACTGCTCACAAACCCGAGGTTAAAACCTTCCGCTCTTTTTGCTCGGTTTTCTGCTTCTCATGACTTTCCAATCTTCCTCTTCCTTCCTTTCATTTGCCCTCATCCTCTTTCCGGCCAAAGCAAAATTCATGTTGTAGAGATCAATGAATCTCCAAGCCGCACAGTGCTTATGTACAAGCCTCCGATTTCTGACGCAGGACTTAAAGTCTTTATTTTAGAGAAGTTGTAACATCTTTTTGAAGCATCACCGGACAGAAGAAGATGAAGATGAAGAGGACGACAAAGATAAAGACAAAGAAGAAGATGAAGACAACAAAGATAAAGAAGATGACGAACCCAAAGAAGACAAAAAAAAACAATGAAGTTGAATAAGACAAAGATAAAGAAGATGAAGACAAAGATGAAGAAGGTTGAAGACAAAGATGTAGATGAAGATGAAGACGACGACAAAATTTATTTAGGCAAACTGTTTGCTGCATTTTCTCCATCCGTGCAGAATCTCTGTTATGAACTGGTATAGCTAACAATGCTATTGTGGGGCAAGCTAACAATGCTAACCAGGGACAAGGTAACAACATTAACATGGGACAAGCTAACAATGCTAACCTCGAACAAGCTAACAAGACTAACCTGGGACAAGCTAACAATGCTAACCTCGAACAAGCTAACAAGACTAACCTGATACAAGCTTACAACGCTAACCTGGGGCATAAAGAGTGGCACATAGTTTCGGAATGTTTAACTGGAATGTAGTCAACTTGGGGGAAACGTCATTCCCAGCTCAGACATCAGACTTCCGAGGTAAACTGAATGTGGCAAAAGTAAACCAATCTCTCATTCACAACATGAAACCACCCTTTGCTATTTCTTATTAGGAAATATTTTCAGATGTTGCTCTTCCCGAGAACCCTCACAGAGCAACTTCTGAAAAATGACTTTTCATTCACGCTCCATTCAAAGAGCTTACTAATGAAATCAGTGCCTCCACTTCTACCGTCGTGGATGTCGATCAGAGCTCTGAGAGACAAAGTGCAGCTACTGTAAAGCTTCTCTCACATTAGCTGCACTTAAGTGGGTGTCAAACTGCAGTCCTGGACACCAGATTCCTGCAGAGTTTAGTGATCTTCCTGATTAAACACACCTGATCCAGCAGGTAATGACCAGGTTTAATGGTAGTGTCAGAGCAGAGAAATGATCAAACTGTGCTGGACACCAGACCTCCAGAACTGAAATTTGACTTAAGTTCTAATGAAATATATGCATGATTCACAAAAATAGACTAAAATGTAGCCTAAAGAGAGATCTTCTGAATGGGCTTATACTCAAAAGAACCTCGTGAATAGAGGAGATTACCCAATGAATTTATTTGTAATCAAAAATATTAGTTTCCTCCAGTAAATCCATCTCTTTACCTTTATACCAAACATAGAGTTGCTGGCTGTGCACATGATGCATCCAAGCACTGGAGAGGACTCTGTTTCCCATGTTCCCCGGCCCCAGAGGAGAGCCAGGTGCTGAGACAGCAGACCCACACCAAGGTCAGGTGTTCAAGGCCAGCAGGACTGCAGCTCATGCCCACTGTGCTATCACAGGAAAGAGGGGGATGTTGCCCTTCAAACGGCATGAATCAGCTGCTGCTCCACAACAATATCCAGGATATTACAGTAAAACTGTACTGTAAAGTTACTGTGCTACTGCATTAAGATCAGTGTTCCACAAAAAAGGATGCTGGCTGATCAAACTATGCATCCAACTATTGTCCAGTCATGTCCCTGTTTTCTTTTACTCTTGAGCATAAATGAAGCAAAACATCTAGACTGGTATGGGCAGTGAGAAAATTTATACAGTACTGAAGCTTATTTCACTGATTGCTCAAATGTTTTCTTTCCCAATGCCAATAGCAAAGCACCAATTCCCAGCCAATTTTAGTCTTTTCATACTGCAGGTTAAAGTAACACTGTTGCACATGTTTAAATTCATTAAAGGGGGGGTCTAGATTGCATTGTCTTAATTCTATTTTGCATAACTTGGTCTCTAGTGTTTACGAAGAAGGTCTGACTTTGGACAAAGTGTGAAAAATGCCATATATGCCCATTTAAAATTGCCTCCGAAACTAGCCGTTTTGCCTTTTATGGTGGGCTCATGAACAACTGTTAATGAGCTCTGCTCTGATGGGCAGCTAGAAATTTGGGCGAGAAATGTAACTAGCTATTGAAGAGCTGAGGAAAATAAACGGAGAGGAGAGATAAAAGGATGCAATATGATGAGGATTTGCACATCATGCAAGAAAATGCTGTAAGAGAGATAGTGAAGAGAAATGCACAGAGAGACTATTTGACTGACCTCACGTTGTGGAATAAAACAGTAATGGGGTGGAACTCTGCTCTGATTGGCTGGTGAATTAAATGGAGGAATTGTGACTATACTGAATTGAATGGATGGTGTTGAGAGGAAACTGTGTGGTTGGTCTACTGTATGTATAGTCTGGAGGTGTGAGTTAGGAATATGATGTTCTAGTCTTGGAGTGTAGAATGTTTTGGCCATTTTGCAACACAGACTTCAAAACAATGAACTTGCATGACTGGCTCACTGCTGGTCACATGGTTTATGGCAAAAAAACAAGCCACCTCCAGTGTTAACCAAGCCACAATAGCAACGTTTACGTCCATACGAGTTCTAATCATACTGTAACCATTATAATGAGGGAAGACACAGCAATATTAACATATTAACACTGTAATTAGCATTTAAACAGTTTTAGGCCATTATTATGCAGATTCATTCAACAATCTCTAGGCACTGGGCAATCGTATCACTAACAGGGTTAAAGCAATATGCAAAATAAACTGTCCTCATTTTATGTCCCTGTACACTGTTATGAGTGCTTAATTAGGCTATTGCTAGGAAAAATGTGACATTTCACATTTTATTGCTTTTCTACATGAAAAAAAGTGAACACTAGCTCTACGGACACTTAAATACAGCATGTTAACCATATTTGAGTGCATGTTTTATATTTTCTTAAATACATTGGAGAAAAATAAATAAGATACAGTGGAACCTTGACTTACAAGTTTAATTTGTTCTGTGATGGAGCTCGTTACTCAATTTGCTCGTATATCAAATTAATTTGAAAATTTACATTAACATTATATTTACATTAAAAAAACATTCAAATGAACTGAAATGTTATTAATTTGTTCCAGTTATACAAAAAAAAAAAAAAAAAAAAAAAAAAAAAAAAAAAAAAAAAAAACACACCCATTTCTTTTGTTTTTAAATAAGAAAAAAAATACTTTATAAATAACAAACAATGTATAAATAATAATAATACATAAAAGAGAAAGAAAAACTGGTTATTGAGTGTATTTATCTTGAAGATCAGATGAAGATGCTGGCAGAGGTGGAGGAGGTTGGGGGAGTTTTTCTATTTTGTCGCTTAACTTACTCGCTACATACTTAATGCTACAATTTATTGCTAAATGTAACATACACTATACTACACTTTATCACTAAATATAACTGCTACTTTTCACTTCTCTTAAATCTTCTTCACTGACTTTTGTCTTTTTCTCCACACTTTCACTTGCAGGTTGTTTTAATAAAATCCTGTTCAAGGAGGTTTATTTCTTTCTCCCTTTCAAAATGTTTAGAAAATGAGTGAGACAAGTGTGTTTATACAGCGCCAACGCACAACCTCCTCTTCTCAGCACTGATCTTGGCACTCACTGACGTTCGCTAGTGACTGCTAGTGGTGGGTGGCATAAGCTCGCGCATTTGTAACTCAGATCTCGGCTCACATCGTAAAGCAAAAAATCTACCGAGCGACGGCTCGTATCTTGGAAAATTTGTAAGCGGATTCACTCGTAAGTCAAGTTTTCACTGTATACATTTTTTATATCAATTATAATTAAACAGACAGACATTTGGGCCTGATATTAATTTACAATACATTTGATACTTAAGAACATTGTTATTATGTCAGTCAGATGTGTGGATAAGTAAAAAACATTTTGATTAGCATGGAGTTCAACTGAGTTCATATATACACACTGTACAAATAAATATATACACATAAGCCCCCTGGCTCCCTTCCCCCATGTCTTACTTTGCTTTTAGCCCCCAAGGGCAGAGCTGGGGTAACTGGAGCGTACCCTCATACAAGACCCTGAGGCAACAGCTAGAGACCCCCAATACCACTCACACACACTCACTGCCCTACAGGCTCCTAACACCTGCCAAACACGCTCATGCTAGCATCCTTGACCTCACCCAACAGACACACACACACTGAATGCACGGATACATTAAAGCAAATACACAAGTACATTTACCAATGAGCACACTCACTCATGCAAAAAATTTGCTCTGATGCATGTATGAACACACTCTCAGAGAAGCATGCAATCACACATCCCACCAAAACAGGGTGAATAGTCAAAATCAGTAGTAACAATCATATTTGCGTGAATTTAATGAATAATATTTTACATTTTTATAGATACCAGTCCGTCATTTTTGGTGCTCTGTTCCTGGCTAAAGATGCCCCTGGTTTGAACTCCAAACTAAAAAATATCAGAAAGTTGTAAGAAAGGCCTTGTAGCAGAGCAAATGGGCAGGCGTCTCGAATTGTGCTAGTTTTGGTCAACAGAGGGCTGGCTTTTTCTATCTACTAACCACTTCTACTACATGCTCGCCTAGTTTTAGAGAATAGTGCTTTGGTAAAGAAGCCTTTTTTACTCAGATTTTCTGACTTTTTTTGGTGGCCAACTGACCCACCCACTTGTTGACTCTACCCATTTTACTTATAATGTCCCGGACTCTAGGAGAGTGCAGACTAGCACAGACCTCCTCCGATGCATGTGAAATCAAGCCACCACCTCTTTGCAAACTGTTGCCGATACATCGCCGGGCAGCCAACATGCTCAGAGGAAAGTGCAGGATTCCTGGCAGACGCCTGAGCCAGCTGACATTATTCTGGCCAATTATGGCCAATACTGCTCTCTTGGGTCCCGGCTGCTGATGACAAGCAGCATGATTGGGAATTAAACTAACGAACCTCAGATCACAGTGACAGCGCCTTAGTCCACTGAGCCACTCGTTCTTTCTGTAATTTTAAGACAGGTGTGGGCGTTAGGGAACATGAATTGTACTTCCAGGTGATAAGTGTATATGCATACAATCTAATGTAATCCACATCGTAAATATTTGAATGATATTTTGGATGATATCACTGGAAATGTCCCTGCTTTTAATTTCAGAAATCTGGCCACTATACTCCAATAAAATAAGCAAACTTTATGCACCAAACTTGCTGGACTGCAAATTTCACTATCCTCTATGAACCACTGTGAAATTAAACCCAAACTAACCATGATGTCTATGACCTACATTCAAATGAAAGCCACAGCATTTGAATAGGCTTATCCAGGACCCTGAATAACAGGGTCAGAAAAAACACTTATTTTTACAAAATATAAAAAAACATCAATATTTCAATGTGAGCAAAATAATAAAGCAGCATTAAATATTAACCGAGGTGGAGAGAGATGCCATGACTCGGCCGTGGGTCACACTTAAGAAATGAAAGAGGATATCCGTCATTGTGACAAGCTATTATCATGCGGGGTTGTAATGATGCTATACGCACGCCGGCAGAGCAGATGCTCGCTGGCGCCACGCCGACGACAGACAGGCGGACGGTCAGAATCTCCCACGTCAGGATACCAAGCTCTAGCTATTTAGCAAGTGTGCTATCAGCACCATCAGAAGAATCACTGCAGTGAGTACTGACTAGTACACTCTGGTCCCTCTTGGTCAGAAAGCTAGCTGACCAAGACTAAAATATCATCATGGAGAGGTCAAAACATGCACTATGCATAGCATATAATGTACATCACAGTACACTACGCACAGTATAGTCAATATTCTAGCGTAGCAATGTACATCATATCAATTACAACAGCTTACATACAAAGCCATACAAACACTCTATTATATATATTATATATATATATAGGACCCTCTAGCTCTATGCTGGAGTCTTGTACTTTCCCCTACATTCAGTAGTGTCCTACTACAGCACTTACCGTGGTATAGACCTTCCATTAAAGAGGGAAAAAAACACCCAAGCTGCTTGAAGCCTCTCAGCTTTGTGTTATATTATCCTCTCGATTCGGTGACCCCCTGCATATGCAGCTACACAACACATACGGCTACTCTACGCGCCTTGGCTGCTGTAATAATAGCACAATCCTGCCATGCAGAAAAAAGCCTGCGCCGGTCTCGGATGGATGTGTGTATGAAAGTGAGTGTGTGTGTGTGTGTGTGTGTGTGTGAGGCAAAAGGACAGCCTCCCAGAGAAGGGGGGGGCACTCATTCAGTAGTGAAGAAGGAGGAGAAAGAAAGGCGGCGGAGGGGTGGGAATAAAAAGAAGGGTGGAGAGAACGCGAGGGCTCAGGGGAGAGGAGGAAGAGAGCAAGAAGGGAAAGAGGAAAGGCAGAACGACAGGGAAAGCAAGGATCTGAACATGTGAAAACACGGAAAGAAGAAGCGGCTGTGAAAAAAAAAGGAGAGATGAATGAACAGATGGTTGGAGAAAGCAAGAGAGAGACAGCAGAAGAGGAAATACAACAACATAAGCCATCAGTAACAGTTAGAGCTGAACCAAATACTTGATCACGAGTGCAGTCTTCAGCCCCGCTAACACCGTTTTCATAGTTTAATTTATACAACAGTGCCTTCCTGTAACCCAATGAGCTTTACAGCAATCAGCACACACACACACACACACTTTGACCCAGTTCATGGTCTACACTCAGTTGATTTGCCCAGGAAAAAGTCACTAGCTGTAGAGGAAGATCCCTCTCCGGAAGCCTCCTAGCAGGAAGATGCTACCTAGATGCTACCAATGTAGCATCACCTTTTGGCAAAACACAGCTCACTTAAGCAGGGAAAAGTGTGTTCGTTTGGCTTTCAGAGTTCTGGACGTCCTCCCTGAATGAGTCTGTCACCTAGCTTCCTAGGTGAAACTTCCTAATGGTCTAATTCACTGTTAAATATGCCATTTTCACAGCAGTGAATTTGGTAGGGCCCTAATTATACTGCTTTCATAAATATGCTTATGTGATTATGCTGTGACCAACCAAAGAAAATGCCTCTTAAAAGGAAAACTCCTACTTGTGAATTCTGAGCTCAGAGTATGACATCAGATCAACATGGCTGCCCACAACATAAACAGTAATAGAGAATGACCTCTATATTGCTAAAAGTCAAATCAACACTCAGACAGAGTATACAGATAAATATATAACATCACTCGTATGTCATTTACAACCTTTACAGTGTGCAGTGCTGGGATGGGACATATTGTGGCCTTCTCTGTAAAGGCATTATGCCCACGTGACTTGCTACTAGTTTCATGAAAACTACGGTAAGCATCCACCCATGCTTTTGTCATTCATTCTGGTTTTGTTTCTCTGCCCGTTTCTTGTTGTGTCTCTAGCTTTGTTTCTCGCTGTTTTTCAGGCTTTGTTTCTCAGGCTTTGTTTCTCGTTGTGTATCTCAGGCTTTGTTTCTCGTTGTGTATCTCAGGCTTTGTTTCTCGTTGTGTATCTCAGGCTTTGTTTCT
>BRDA01005271.1:0-16692 GCA_036984385.1 Crenuchus spilurus
CTTTAATTCGGGGCACAGACATAGTGTCAATATAGTTGAACCTAGGTGACGCCTCAAGGCAGCTCGCAGATGGTTGGTTAAGCCATTTTATCTGGGGGCCGGTCTTGGCTCTGGTAAGTCACTTATTTACACTACTCTGCCGGCTAACTAATAAACTATGGGCTATGTTGCGTGAAAGCAGAGCGACACCCTCCCGCGTGGGGTGGACACCATCCCTTCCTAAAAGACCAGGCTTACCCGCAAATGTTTGCCAATTGTCTATGAAGCCCACTTGGTTTTCCGAACACCACTTAGTCATCCAGCAGTTCAGCGCTATGAGTCTGCTGTACGTCTCATCGCCTCGCCGCATTGGAATGGGGCCAGAGCATATAACAGTATTGGACATAATCTGGGCTAGCTTTACCACCTCTATAATGCTATGCTTAGTTACTTCAGACTGCCGCAGACGAATTTTGTTGGCACCTACGTGTATGACCATCCTGGAATAAGTCTTATTCGTAATACTAAGGATGCCACTAATGTCTGAAGCCCTGGCACCCCCTATAGATCTAACTAGTACTGCTGGCACCTCTAAGGAGCTATCTATTTTCACGTGTCTGACAATGGAGTCTCCTATAACCAGAGTACTTTTAACAGGCTTCACAGTGGGTGTTTCACTGAGTGGGGCAAACCTGTTTGACACGTGAATGGGTGGAAAGTGGTGTTCAGGGTGGCTAGCTTTAGCCTTAGCTTTCCGACTATGCCGCTGAGACGTCACCCATTCACCCCGCTGTGAGGGCTCTAATGCCAGAGTCGAGGGGGTGCTAACTCTCCCTAAGGCAGCCGGGGGTACTAATCCTTGCTCTCTAGCCCATAATAAACCCCGGATGCGCGCCTCCAACTGGTCCACCTGTTCCACCAGAGAGCTAACTAGCTGACACTTAGCACAAACACAGTCATTAGCATTACCATTAGCACTAATGGTGGACAGTGGGTTTAAACTATACATGCCACACTCTGAACACACAAAAAGCTCAGCTCCAGCCATAATGAAGCGTGTACTTACCGCTTGTGCTGAATTAAAACTTACACCAAATGAGCTGTGCTGAGGTAGCAAACAGCTACTCCACCTTCAGTTGCTAAACCTGATAAAACCTGTAAGAGAGTCTGTAAAACAATCTAACAATGATTAATGTGTAAAATAATACAATATGCCAAACGGTGATAGTATTACATATAAACAGCAGGAAAAAATTCAAACACAAAAGACAAACAACTTAGCCACGAGCACAGAGCAAAGGTAGTGAATAACTGAAAAAGTTAGAGAATAACTGAACAGTTTTAGACTTTCTGCTTTGTTACTGTTTTTGTGTACAACAGCATCACAGGATTAAGTGATTTATTAAGAACTTATCATTAGATGACCAGATGAGGATGGGTCCCCCATGTGAGTCCGGATCCTCCCAAGGTTTCTTCTCCAGCTCTGAGGGAGTTTGTTCTTGCCACTGTCGCCGTTGGCTTGCTCACTAGGGATTTGATGTTTTGTTATTACTAACCCTGTAAAGCTGCTTTGTGATGTCAGTTGTAAAAAGCGCTTTATAAATAAATTTGACTTCACTTGACTTAAGTTCATGTTTTTGGCCATTACAATTATATCCATAATTTATAATCCTCTCTCCTGTTTTCTGTTGATGTACAGTTTTATATGGTTTTATGTATGTAGCTGTGTGTAAATATAACATGGCCGACCTCAGTTCAAACTCATGGGTGGTGCTACAGTGGTGGTCTTATTGCACATTAAGGGGAGCCCTAGCTGAACCTATCATGGATGGATGGATAGATGGATGGATAAATAGATACTTTATTGATCCCCGAGGTGAAATTCAAGGCACCCAGTATCAAATTCACAAAATAAAAAAAACGGTTAGGAAAAGATACAAAATATAACATACAGGTAGTCCTCGACTTACGACGTAGATCCGTTCCTACGTCGCGTCGTAAAGCAATTTTCAGTGTAAGTCAGAACATACGTACATACTGTACATAAATAACATACTGTAAGCACTCATTCTATCCTAACACCTATCCTAACACAGTAATTATCAAAAAACACATATAAAATACGTTTAATAATGAAATGAAAAAGCCGCGTAACCGTGTATTCTTCCACCACGCACACCAAACAGGACACAAGGCTTTATACAGTAAATGGGAGATGTGTCGTAACCACAAAACATCGTAACTCAGGACTGACATAACCTGAGGACCGCCTGTATGAAGAAATTACACTAAAAACTAAAATAAAAAAAAGTTAAAAATATTAGTAAAAATAGTGAAAATTCAGTACTGTATAATTTAAAACAATTACAATCTTTACGGATATGGAAATAAATAAATGTGGAAATAAATTTTTCCATAATATGTTAAAGTATAAAACTAAATGCTCTGTACAGTATACAGTAATATTATACTTTACATTTTAAGCAGATTTCCTTGTTTTTGGACTTATTACTTTTACTAATTGTAAATGTTTTTAAAAACTAGAACGTATATTCAAGAGCAAATATTTGCAAATTGTTCTAATTGATTGACAACATTAATTGCAGTTAATCACATATTGTGATTAATCACATTTGCCCTGTTTGCTCTTTTTATTTAAGAACCACAATCTGCAGCTGGACAAAATAAGCTTAATCATGATGCATTTATTTATTTCAATAATTCAGCAAAGTTATTTAAAGAAAACCATTAATAGAATTTAAAGCTATTTTTGTACAAGAAGTCTATAGCTGTGGAGTCTTAGCAAGCATATATACTTGCAAAGAGACATATACATACATATACACAGATAAGTCATAACATTAAAACCAAATCCTTGTATCTACACTCATTGTCCATTTTATCAGCTCCACTGACCATATAGGTGCACTTTGTAGTTCTACAATTACAGACTGTACAGTCCATCTGTTTCTCTTTATACTTTGTTAGTCTCCTTTCACCTGTTCTTCAGTGGTTCTTCACTACAGGGCTACCACAGAGCAGGTATTAATTACACTGTGGATCATTCTCAACGCTGCAGTGAAGTGAACACCGATGTGGTGGTGATGCTCAGTGTCGCTGCTGAAGTAAAAATAGTGCACCAACCAAAACTATCCAGTCAATAGCGTCCTTTGACCACCAATGAATGCCCCCCATAGCTGTCATGCATGTTAACAATTTGTGCTGGAAAATGCCTTGACTGTTTCTAAAATATTCTATGCATTTTCACTACCATTAATTTTTGCATGACTTCCAACTGCAGTATTGCGTGGCTGATGATCCAATGACCCTCCGCAGAGCTGGTGCCTATGGTGACCCTACAAATGGAGCCATTCTCCATAATAAGGACACAGTAAATATATGAGAACACTTTCCACAGCAGTCTTGTGGAGTTTTGATCTTTGTCTCATGCAGGAGATTGAGCAACAATGATAGAGGATAAGAAAACCACAAAGAGAGCAAAAAATGAAGAGATTCAATCACCACTGCCACTACCTGCTTATGAAACGTTCTTCTGGTTAGAATTTATGATGAGGTGTAAGAGCACAGCAGTCCTACTGAATGCACGAATATTACAAAGTAGACACATTATTTTATGTTATTATAAATATAAAATCTAAACATTTTCAAAATTATTTTAAAAATCTGCAGATTTGTTGACAATCATTTGTGGACATTAGCACCACTGGTTCCTATCACCACCATTGTAAAGAAATCATATCTGACTCATATCACAAAATTATTTGGAGTGAACTCAGCCACGTTTGCTGCACATATATACAAGCAAGTACACCAGTCAGTTGTCTGAAATCACTAATTTTGTGGGATGTTCAAAAGCCACTGCAGTAAAGGTGTTCTGAGAATGGGCTTCTTGTACATTGAGTGCCTCCCTACAGCATAACAGTGGTGCCCCACGGGCCACTGATTCCAGAAAAAAAAAACACATAAGCAATGAGTAAAGTCATGTTACATGGCATGTGTGACATCTGAGGTCAAGTTCACTACAAACCAGGAGTGGTGATAATATTCTGATGATACGATGGTGTATATACAGACTCTGATTTCTTTATAATTCTGGTGATATGAACAAGGGAAACTAATATTCACAGTGATGTCAACAAATCTTCAAAATGTTTTGTAAGCAATTTAAAAATTCTATAAAAAATTGGGGGAAATACATTTTTGCTATTTTGATTATTTTGCCTTACAACATCCTGAGTGTACATTGTCACCACCAATGAATTTTAGAAAATCAGTTTTAGGGCAAAATCTTCTCAAATATATATAAAAATAATTTATCAATTGCAATAACTTCATGCAAAAACTTTGTGAGGGAGCTTTTAGCGGCTTTAAACACTTTGGACATCCTATTCCTACCCCTGTGAACAATTCAACTAGAATAAAGCATTTCTCATGAAACTGCTTTAAATTAAATGTTGCATTTGTGTAACAGAGTACACTTTATCCTAGTCAACTCTAAATATTACAGATATACAGATATTTAAGTTCAATTGCAAGTTCCATGCATATATACATATAAAGCATGTCCACACTCTCAAAACACAAGTGCTCAATCACTTAGCAGTCACTTTAGATGGAAGGTTTGCATGAGTATGACTTCTTGATTCTCCTTGTTGAGCTTTAAGAGTTTTGGACTCAGGTAATGACGGGTGTTTTTGTACACACTTAAAACACCTCATCAGAAATGCATCACTGTTGAACAGATAGACCAGTGGGTTAATGGCACTGTTCAGACATGCCAACCCATTGCTTATTTGGTTGGCAACATATATATTGTAATACCATTTCTCGCAGAAGCCACTGTTCTGCCACACCCTGGTCTTCAGGTTGAGATTTCTGAAGATATGATAGGGGATAAAGCATATGGAGAAAAGTAGAGCCAGAATTATCACCAGCCTTAGACATTTCAGTTTTAGCATGATATCTCCAGAGTCTTTCCTAGTTGCTAGGACAATGGCCACATGTCCATAGCAGCACACCAGTATCACCAGTGGGACTGCAAATCCGATAACTGTTCTCACCATGCTGTAAATAAGGTAGTTCTCCACGCTGCTCTTCACTGTTGTGTCAAAGCATCCACCTGACTTATTTCCTTTATCCGATTTGTCAAAAAACACATCAGGCAGACTTTGAACGAAAACCAAAATCCAGACCAGTGCAGTTATTCCAATGGAGCAGTACAGTGTTATTCGGCCTTTCACCTTCAGAGGGTGGACAATAGCCAGGTACCTGTACACACTGATACATGTGAGAAAGCCAATACTTCCATACAGATTGATACTGAATAGGAATCTTGTTATCTTGCAGAAAACTTCTCCAAAGTCCCAAATTTGGCCACGTCCATAATATACCATCAAAAATGGCAAAGTTAGCACATACAAAATGTCAGATACACATAGATTGAACACAAAAATGTTTACATTTCCCATCTTCGTCCAGTTGGCATGGACAGATTTCAAGCCAAAGCAATTGGCAAGAAGACCAAAAATGAAAACAACAACATAGACTATGGGTAAGAAAAATTGTGTAAAGCTAAAGTGAACACAGTCCATTTTCCAGCTTAGAACAACACCAAATTTAAAAGAATAAGACTATGTTTCACTGAAGGTCTTTACTTAGCCTGTACAACTGAAAAAAGACTTTCATCTGTTAAACGTCTGACAATGTGAAACTATGAAACAGGAAGTGGTATTTGCAGAAGCAAACCCGTCACTGACAATAAATTAGATGAAAGTTTCTCAAACCTTTTGCAGTCAAGGTCTTAATGTATGATTATCAGTATTTTAACTAATACAAATATTTTACCTTTTCAAATATTACTTTTTTTACTGCTTGTATTTTGATATTTTTTATAAAGCATTACATCAGAAATTAGAATATAATGAAAAAGTAAACTATCATAAATTCTATATATCTTACATGTTAAGTGACAAAGAGCCTTTTTAAAATCTTGATCAGAATGGCTTATAGCTCAAATTAATTACAATATTTCATTTCAATTTCAGTACTGTCAATAATAAGATAAGGCACAAAATATGTTACTTTGTGTGTAATTTTATATAAAATATATTATGCCAGTTTAGCTTTTTAAATTTAATTATGAACAAAAAATGATGTATTTGAATGCTTTCAGAGCTAATATACACATTCTTTTAGGTTATGATTTTATTATTTTTCTTCTGAAGGCTGCCATTCATATACATTTTTGCAATAATAATATCTGGAGCATTCACGCTGAATATCCAACAATTTTCAGTGTACTGTTATTATTAGCTAAAACATTTGACCTTTTCAAATTGTACTTTTTCACTGAACCACTGCATGCACTTCTGAGGTAGTTTGGTTTCAGTCAAGCGTTGCAGTGTTTAGCCACCAAGTTCACACTTTCACCTCTGAAACACAGCAAGTTGTGTATGAGCCGTTCTGTGTTTCTGCATTGACCCAGCTTCAGGTCTTGTCATCTTACTCTTGTAAAGTAAAACAAAAAAGTCAAAAGTAAGAGAAATGTACTGGAACTCTGAAGTTCACAAATAATCAGTGGTGAAAAGTGCTCTGAAGTCAAACTATCACGACAGGAACTATACGCTTAATTAAGGGCATTTTTGAACTTGCACTACAGTTACATTAAAACTGCTGTAAAGGTGCTACATCAGTTCATTTATGACTGCAGTGCAACAAAAAATGGCCATCCCACTTATGATTTGCACAAAAGAAGAGCAGCATACAGGGATTTGTTGTACATGCATTTGGACATTTGTCAACAAAATTTGGAATAATGTACTAAGGAACGTTTTTCCTGTTGATGTGACATGGATTTATCACTATGAGCCTGAAAGTAAACAGCAGAGTATGAAATGAAAACATCCTCAATCACCCAACAATAAAAAGGTCACAAGTCAACCGTCAGCTAGAAAACTGATGCTGACTTCTGGGTCCCAAACAAAGCTAAAAGAGGATGAGTATACACATTCAATGAAGAGGTGAAGACAGTTGTGAAGACAAAGGTGGAGATTCATGGCTCACAGCTCAGCCAAAAAATATTTTTAATGAGAGAATATGAAAGAATGTTGATAGATGAACAAAGTGGAAATATTGTAGTTCTTATAGTTTAGGATGTATACCAGTAACACCAGCTTCTGGAACAGTACTACTCAACATATTTTTTCAAGCTTTTCACATGTTCATCAGACCAAAGTTCAATTAAATATTTCTTTTTCTTCTTCTATTATTTGTGACAATAGCCAGACTCAACTTCCTGTAATTTGTTCAAAAGTTTGAACCATCCAAAAAAGTGTTTTCACACTGAACACAAACCAAACCAAATTCTGGTCTTTTGCACCTTTGGCAATTTTTACTAGAGCCCGACCGATATGGATTTTGGGGTGGCTGATACGATACCAATAATAAAGAGGAAGAAAATGCCGATAACTATATATCGGCCGATATTTTTTTGCAATTTGTATTCATTTATATACATATAAATGGAAATGAAGATTTAACATATAACTTGTTTCAAATGCTTTTATTGTCAAAAGTAAAACAGTACTTGATTTGAACATAATAATAAATAATGTAAGATAAAAATTACAAATATTTTAACATATACTGAAGACCTGTTTAGAACAAACACAACTGCACATTGTACAACCTTTTAGAAAAAATACATAAAATAAAAACATTTGTCAATCTTTTACATATGCCTGAAAACAAAAAATTCAGGGAACAGTACTGTGTAATAATTTAATAAAGGTCAATAAAATTAAATAGTTATTTAAATTGAAACATAAATAAAACCTTAACCAGAACAATGCAAGTAACTATTATTACATTCACACAGTAAGAAAACTCTTAATTCATAATATATTATTTTTTTGTGGTTAATGTATACTGCTCTATGTCGGTTAGTCAGGACAAGCAGCATACAAGTTACTGGTAAGTAAAGTGGTAACAAATCGAGCTGTTTTGTCATCTCTGTCCGCACAACAAAGGATATGTGCGCACAGGCGCAATACACACGAGGGGCTGAATATACTAGAATCTTTTATGAAGTTGATAAGAGTGGTTTACCCTGGATTTAGGCGCAAGAGCCCGAAGTCTGACTTGTCGGCTTGCTCCGGCTTCTGTGAGGGGCTATAAAGCCTGACTATGCCACTACTGCTGCGCTAGCTACTGGCTTGCGGCTCGCCACGTTCTGATCAGAAATCAACTGATGCAAGCTGGTCACGAGACTCTACGCTGGTACCGGCAGAGTCTGCTAAGCGCTTCCCCATGTTCCTTTGCCTTACATCGGAAAATAGAGCTAAAATACGCCTTGAGGCGCAGTACTGTGATTACGTGAAGCCAAACGATTTGACATACCACTGTACCTGGTCCAACCAAGGGTTACGAGTGCACTGGTTGTTTTTTCATTTAATAATTCTCTCCACTATATGTTATAAATTAAACTAGAAATGTGTTTTAATATTGAGCTGCAGTAGCAGTGTGTTCTCGGTCATGATCAATCAGATTAGTTCAGACAAACGATGCATTTAATTTACGGAAAAGATAATATTACTTAGAACTGATATATTTCATTGTGTGTTACATTGTTCTGGCTAAGGTTTTATTTTAGCAAGGTTATATGCTAAATTATCTCTCGTAAATGGTATCTTGGTAGTTTAGCAGGTAGCTAAAGCTTTTAGTTTGAGGCAAGCGGGTTGGAGAGTTGAATGGAAATCTTTTGCTGATGTTTATTTCACAAGCTACTTATAAACTTACCATTCGCCCTATTCACAATCCCACAATTCCATGCGCAAACGGCAACATCCGATGTAGTTGTTTACATAATGGCAGCAGTGAATGTGTCAGCAGGAGAGTTTAAAATACGTAGAAACAAGCCTATAAATCAGGGTTCTAGATGTTGTGTACCACAATGCAGTAATCTGCAAGGGCTAGACAAACAACAGCAACAGAAAAGACCGTAATATAGGTTTCCTAAAAATACCACATTAAGGAAAACTTGGGAAGATTCCATCAGACGTGAAAACTGGTCAGCAAGTGACTATGACGGAGTGTGTTCTGATCATTTTGTTGGAGGTAGGTGACTGCAAACATTATTTTATTCTACCCTAATTATATACCGAAATATATACTGCACTGATAAATAAATAGGCCTCTAATGACTTAAACATACACTGGCTGGCTTGATTAGGCCATGCAGGGCCCTAGCCTAGGCGTGGCTTATGTACTATTTCATAATGTGACATTTGTAGGGCTATCCACCAGTTAAATTCATTTTTGGCTATTTTCATTAAAAATGTGTACCACAAATTATTGTGCGTGATAGTGTAGCTTATTATTGATAGCATGCAACACGATAGCTTGCAACAACGTGTTTACACTAAAAACCCACTGCATAAATTGAAAATACAAGTTGACACAAGATATGTTTAATATCAAAAGACATATCTGCATATAGTTACAAAAGCTATTAGATATCACATAAGTATTTACTTACGAAATAAAGTTGTAAACAGTTTATGTAGCGTAGCTGGCATAGACAAACAAGAGAAAATGTTAAACGGGATGTTGCCGGTTGCGCGGTGCATTCTGGGATTTGTGAAAGGGGCGAATTGACATATATACGATTCCCAGGTCGGCAGTGTGACGCACAGCTCTCAGTCGCTCTCAGAATTCTGCGTCTGCTCTGGGCTGCTGCTCAGGCTGCATGGACGTGACCTGGACATGACGATCTGCGGGCACCCTCCGCTGGATTAGCGGCGCAATTACATAATGTTCCCAGCCCTCCTGATAGGCGCAGAGCAAAATTTGGCCGATAGGTGCAAAGCAAAACACTTGATTTTCCTCATCATTTTGGCCGATAGCCGATAGACTTTTAAACGCTATATCGGCCGATAATGTCGGCCGGGCTCTAATTTTTACACTTCCTGTTTTGGTTCAGACCACAATGAAAAGTCAAGTTCAAACTTCCGCTTTCAAATAAAACTGAAATTCAACAAATAAAATTAAATATCTGCAAAATGTTATCATAGAAACAAAACTAAACATACCCCGGAAACCTTATAAGGTATACTTTTCAAATATATATAGCTTAAATCGAAATATATTTTTCGAGTTTTGGAAGAGAAGCATAAATTACCATAGGCACATTTTTGCCGGTGACTCAGAGCCTGTACAAACAAAGCTAGGGTATTACTACATTAATAAGAGTCTGAGCAGTATTCTCTGCTTATGCACATTAATTACATTAATTAATTAATTAAATTCTGTTTACTGTGTAAATGTTCCCTAGGATGTCTTATGGCTGTTATGATTACTCAATTAAACTAAATTACTCAAAAATAAATAAATAAAATAGTAACACTTAATTTTAACACAAGTAGAGACTTATTAAGATCCTCTGAAACAAAGTGACACATTATTAACTTAGTTTGTGCTTTTTAGTCTCTAATTAGTCATGAATGGAACCTCAAAGTATTTTGTACACGTATATTGTGGGACCAGAGGAACAAAATCAACTAATTTAGAAAGAAAACACAAATGTTGGTTCTGAGGAGGTTGAAATATTTAATTATGTGAAGAAATGTAAAGGTTTCTACATCAGATATATGCATGGTATAAGTGCAATGGCGGACTTAACCAATACGCAAACCACGAAATTGCTTGGGGCCCCAGAGATCAGGGGTCCCCCTGCTGGCCAAAAGAGGTTGGCAAAAAAATTAAGTTTTGGTTCTCTGCAGATTTTTTTCCATCCAAAGGCTATATTCAACGAAGACACGTCAACCATTAGGACCCTGTGGAAATCTTGAGGCCGGTTTCCCTTTAGACTGCCCACAAGCTCATTGCTAACGTGCGATTGGCCATCCCTGCTATCACTCCATCATCCAGCGTCTGGACTTGTAAACCGGCATTTTTAAAGTTGGCCCACAGTCCGTGTTAAGTTGTTAAGATATTGGATGTTTGTTCTGCCTGTGTCACGTCTGCTAGACGTATTTTAATATCAGAGGTTTCATATTGTGTTTTTAATTTATTATCGGCTGCACTGAACCGCTAACCGTGTAGCTTTAGCCTTGTGCTGAGTCTGCTCACCTAACCGTTTAGAAGGCTGCTTCTCTGGCTGGCAGAAGATCGTCTTTTTGCTGCGTGCGGCGTGGAGGTGTGGGAATAAAGGCACACGACATGGTAGACTTCACTTTAACTCTTTAGTTGGTACTTCAGTCAATATTACAATGCTGCAGACTGCCTGACTCCAGCACCAGAAATTTATATAGAGTTCATTGATGGGGCCATGTGGGGAGTCTAATACAATAACTACTCTGCAAACGCATAAGCGTGCGTATATAAACAGGATGCTGAACTGTGATTGGCTGAGCTGAACGTCACTCTGAATATCACCGTTAGAATATTAAAACATTAACATTTGAATGTGTGTGTGTGCGTCTGTCAGTCTGTGATAAGCCATCCATTTACATGCCTCCAAGTGTAACTATTGTCAAAATAATTCAGAATTTCTGCTTATTTTTACTCAAAATTAGGTATAATTTTATGTAAATGAGGTCTATTGAACATACAGTCCAAACATAAGTATAAAATTGATGGTAATGAATTGGAGTGAAGTTGAAGCACAGAATTGGGTGATAATTTTATGCTACATGCTTTTGATAGTTTATTAATATTTAATAATTTATTAGGATTTGATTAAAGATTAATATGAATTTTATTATTAACAATGATAATAATAATAATAATAATAATAATAATAATAATAATAATAATATTAATAATATTAATAATAATATTAATAATAATAATAAATATTAACTAGTAATAAAATATGATGGATATTAATAACATATTATGAATAATAATGTTTAAGTAAAGTATTAATATTTATTAATAATTAATAATAATAATTAGTGTTCAAGCCTGCACAGCACCATATCCATAACTATAAAAAGGAATTTGTTTGATCAGGGCCTCCAGACATAACATTGCTTGGGGCCCCAGAACTTCCAAATCCATCCCTGTATAAGTGGTATATGAAGGTGTTACATTTCCTAATTAGGTTATATGATTTTTTCTAGCCTTTTTACAAGCATTTTGCAATCAATGAAAAGCTATACACTGTTTGCTGTTTATCATTTAAGTACTCAAAATAGTTGGTAGGCTCCACTTCTTATATAATGGGTAGTGATAGTCCTACTAGTTTACCTGGAACATTACATTTATTAGCTAGTTGACTCTTAAAACATATAAACATACAGTAGAAAATTTAAAGGTACATGCGGTGGATAGGCTGACAACTGCTTTGTACACATGTCCTCACTGCCCCCTGGTGTGGTCACTACTCTGTGTATGTGTGTTTCCCTGAACAGATGGGTTAAATGTGGAGGTCAAATTGATGACTGCACTTTAACTTTTTACACTTTCACTAAGGGAGGTCAAATTCCTCTATGTGCAAGCACATTGGTTGATGACGGTGCACTTTCACTTTTCACACTTTCAATAAGCGAAGTTTACCAGCCAGCTTGTAACTGCTTGTGTCCTTCCCACAGTCAGAAGTTGAGTTTTTTATGGGTTTCTGGGCTTCTCTGGCACCACAGTAAAATACAATTTCATTGGTTTGGAAGTTAAAACATTTTTAAAATTAAAAGTGATTAAAGTATAAGTCAACATACAACCCCAGTGTGGTGGGAAAGGGTATTTCTTACATGTACTTTGACTTTTATTTAGTTGCGGACAGTCTGAACCCAAGATATTTCATGTGTCTAGTAACAATATACATCCATTCCTGCATATAAAGGCTGCAATACATTCAAAAGATTTGGGACAGTATAGCATTTACCACTTTTTAATCTTGCAATTCCTTCTCACAACACTTAAAAAATGTCTTGCCAATGAAGATACAAAACATTGAAGTGTTTTCTGCAAACATGTAAGGTGTGCAACAGTACTGAGTTGTCATTTTTCATTAAAAAATTCTCTATTGGGTACAGAATGACAAGCAGGGGAGTCCAGTTCTCTCTTCTTTCACAGCCATACCTTTGTAATATGTGCAGCATGTGGTTTTGCATTGTCTTTTTAAAAATGTCATAGAAAAGCCAGCATATCTAAATTCTCAGTGTACTTTTCTGCATTAATGCTGCCAGCACAGGATGGACTTACAGCTGTTAACAGTCTGGATGGTCCTTTTCATCTGTAGTCAAGAGCAGATGGCATCAATTTCTTCCAGAAAAGATCTGGAATACTGATTCGTCTGACCACAATACACATTTCCACTGTGTGGTGGTTCGTCCCAGATGCCTCAGAGCCCTGAAAAGTCAGAACACAATCTGAATATAGTTAACATAAGGCTTGTTTTTAGCATAGTAAAATTTTAAGTGGCATTTATAAGTGTGTACTGTAGTGCTTGATAAAGGTTGGACAAAGTAATCCATTGTCTTTATGGTTATATCAGCTATTGATGAATTATGGTTCCTGATGCGAGTGCCATCAGAGGGATTGGAGATCAAGGATGTTCAGCTCTCACATTATGCACTTAAATTCCTCCAGATTCTTTGGATAATTTAATGATAGTATGCACTGTAGAGGGAGAAGTCCCTTCTTTCTTTGTTTTTAAATATTTCAGTAATTTTCTCACATGTGTTGACAAACTGGATATCCTCTGTCTAGCTTTGCTACTCAAAATGTTATCTGAAATGCAGTAATTGATATATATTAACAAATGAAATCTGAAATTAAGATGACCAAACAAAACATGAAATATACTGGGTCAATACTTTCTGCAGTTATATACAGTGATTCAATTCATTTTCATGTGTGTAGCATTAAATTATTTAATCAATTTTAGCTCTAACATAAAATGTATATGTAACCCCTTTTGGGACCTGACAACATGTCACGACAGCAATGTGCCCCCTGTTGCGGTGGTGGGGGCGTTGGCCTGCCTTTGGTCAGTGAGACAAAAGTGTGGGGAGTTGTGACGATGCAGCATTATTTGAAATCTGTAATGAGTATGGCAACCACGGCGTAAATGTGTTGTACATGTGTAGGTCAACGAACAGCACGGCAGCGTGAACACACTTTACCAACAACTACTATACATTACTGAATATTATATCTCTATAATAAACAATAGCACAAGATATGCATAATACAACTCTTATGCATTTCTGAGTTTGTTATCGTATAATTTTTTTAATATTTATCTCTAATTCTTATATTTCAATTACTACTATTGATCTGGGTTATATTCCATTAACACATTCCTTATCTAATACAAACTCCACCTACCTTAAAACAGACCAAATATCCAAATATACATGATGAATTAGCGCCATCTGTGGTGAGTGTCAAATATTGCACCCTGACCACATGGTGTAGCTAATCAACTAGCTACAAGTGCTGAGAATTGTATAAAGACTTTTATACAATACTAAAATTCAACAAACAGTGACAAACAATATTATGAACATACCTGGAGTAAGTATGGTAACCACAATGTAAATGTATCGTAGATGCTTCGGTCAGCATACAGAGAGACAAGCTAATGTTAGAATTGCATAGTTCAGGCTTAGCTTAGTTTTCTGATGACACTGCGATTGTGAAATGTGTATGTCAGGGTCAGGAGGGAGAGTTCAGGAAACTGGTTGACAACTTTGTGGTGTTATGCAGAGCAAACCATCTGCAGTTGAACATCTTCAAAGATGTGCGTGGGATTCAGAAGGCCCAGGCCCTTTCATCAGCCAATCTCCATTGAGGGGGTTTTTGTTGAGATGATCTGGTCTTACAAATAACTGGGAGTTCATCTGGATGACAAACTGGACTGGTCAGTGAATTAGTATTTCCAGTACTGGAAAGGACAGAGCACGCTGTACTTTCTGAGGAGGCTTGGGTCCTTTAAGATCTGCCTAAAACTCCTGCTGATGTTCTCCCAGTCTGTGGTGGGCAGTGTTCTCTTTTATGCTGTGGTGTGTTGGGGAGGCAGCATTAACAAGGGAGTAGTAGTACCGTGCTTTTCTTTCTTTCTTTCTTTCTTTCTTTCTTTCTTTCTTTCTTTCTATCTTCAGATTTATAACTTTTTAAATAGCAAGTTTACAACAGTACTGGTCTCTAGTGCATGTGCAGTACGACAGCGTGAGCGAAAGAGATATTTTACACTTTACAGCGTTATGTGCTATGTTCTTGAACTGAGCACTCAGAGATATACTTACCGCGTCAGTGTGCACGAAATCATCTATATACATAAGCTGACTGCAGCAGATTGCGCCAAACAATTGTTATACCCCGCTACATATACAGTGGAATCTTGACTTATGAGTGACGCAGCTTACGCATTTGTCGAGATGCGAACCGTCGCTCGGTAGATTTTTTGCTTTATGATGTGAGCAGAGACATGAGTTTCGAGTGAGCTTCCGCCTTTCGCCACTAGGAGTCACTAGCAAGCGTAAGTGAGTGTTAACATTAGTGCAGAGAAGAAGAGGTCCTGCATTGGCACTGTAAACAATGATCTATATTACTGGATAGGACACACTTGACTTTTGAACGCGCCGGCAAGGAGCCTCCATGTTGTGTGGAAGCAGGTCAAGCTCTGAAGGAAGCCAGCGTTTACAAACGACGAAAGGGCTGCAATGTTTTGCCTTTAACTGTTTTACTTTATCAGAATTCTATCAGCAGAGACCAGGGGATCACATTCCACAAGTATGTATTCATTTTAAAATGATGTATTTGTAATAATCTGAATTACAGCCGCAATCTCTGACCTACAAACTTGACGTAGTTCCGTAGACATTACACTAATAGTCAGGCTTGCATTAAACCAACAACACTCATGAAGTTAGTATCACAAACATGAACTCTTACTGTAATCAAATGTAGATATGCATCAGAACTCTAAACTACTAGAGTCACTTTTATAGCGACAATGATGCAGTGACAGTGTTGTCAACTTGGCAGTGCCAGTGGCCCATCAAAATGTCTTATAAGTTATAGACACCTTTTAAATTACTAAAAAGTAAAATTAGTATTGTAGCATAAATAGAGATTTACAATGTGTTTACTGTAACATTAAATGAACTCGGATGATAGCATTGAATATTTCTACATTTACTTTAATATGTATGAGGTCTCCGTGTTCTTTACTTTGGATTAAGACAGTCGACAGGTTGAAAAAATTTATAATTTGTGTAGAGCCATCGGTCACTAGCTAGTAGCAGCAAGGCAAGAAAACATGGCTATATTTATGTCAGTGGCCATGCGATAGCAGCATTACACAATTTAATTCTTTGTCTTCCTTGTAAATAACTTACATTTTGAAAATCTGATAATTATTAACGATTTTACAGCCATTAGAAGTCATGCAAGCAGTAAGGTCTAGAGAAAATGTCCGTTACGACGGATGCGAAAGCCGATAGTAGCCTAACATGTCATCAAACATTTTAATACTTTGATTAATGTTAAAGAGCTTTTTATCCTCTTTGTAAAGAACTTTACATTTTGAAAATCTGATATTATTAGCGAAGTTAGAGCTTTGAGAAGGCAGCAGTGCTGGTCATGTACCATTGTTTACGAGCTTCACTTCCACACAACATGGCGGCTCCATGACGTCGCACCGGCCTCAATGCTAGCGAATAGGCAGTGTCCTATCCAGTAATA